>JALIZH010015069.1:0-138868 GCA_030522465.1 Rhipicephalus appendiculatus
AGCCTGCAACAAGCCATGGACAAGGTTCCTCTTGTCAATGACTTCATCAAGGCTTTGGAACTGCTTCAGTTTCCTGAGATTGCATTCAAGGTAGGAACCCCCCCCCCCCTCCCCTCCCTTAAAGGACAAATTCATTTCATCCCCCCAAAGGACGAAATCTCCGCTAAAGAAATACTCCTCCAAAGGACAAATCATTTCGTTTGCTGCTCTAGACGCAGGTGTGGCATTGAGCTGGTGGGGCATGTGTACTAACAATTCAGTGAAAGAATGTTGAGTGTCTCGGTTGATGTGAAAATTTCTTAAGAGTGTTCTATTCACCTGGTCGATGCATCCGTTCATTGTGCAATGGTTTGTAGCATAGGGCTTATGTGCTACAGGTGCTGTGTGTGTATCCTGTAGAAGACTTCTTTATTTTACTGTTTAGACTTTTTATTTGTGTATTTAGATTTTTTTTATTATGTCCTACATATTATTCAGTTTTTTCGTTGTTTTTGTTTTACATTACGGAGTTCTGCTATTGTGGATGCATGCTCATTACTCATAATGAAGGTCCTCAAGCTTAGACATTAAAGACAATGCATATGAAGTGACTAGAGCGAGACGTGGTGTAGACAACAATGATTGCAAATGATTTGGAGAAAAAAAAAACTAAGGCAGCTTCACACTCATGGTGCCAAGCCTAAAAGAAGTGCAGAGCTAGGCAGCCTTCTTTGCTTCTCTACGGTTTTTCTTTCTTTTTCTCTTTTTCCATTTTTTGTTTTTTTTTTCTTCTTTATTTCTGTTTATTTCTTCCTCTCTCTTTATTTATTTCTTTTTCTGTCTTGCTCTTTCTATTTTGCTTCCTATTTTTTTTCCTTTCTTTCTCTCTCATTCTATTCTTCGCTTGCTTCCTCTTTTTTTTTTTTCAATTTTTATACTTGATTTTTCTGTGTTACACCAAGCGATGACAGCATACGACAGCCTGGGCCCCCTAATGTGCTTCGAAGAACAAGAGGAAAAAACTTCTCGTTGGTGCGAGTGCACGCTCAGTATGCTACAAATGGCTATGCTATACGTGGTTTTGCCTGCGTTACGCCAGGCTACGACAGCATACGACATCCCAGGCCCCTAAAGTGCTCCACACTTAAAAGATGGCGACGCAATGACGGAGTCGGAGAACAAAGAAAGAATAGAGCTGGGGAAGGGATCACATACCACGTATCAAATGATCATGTGATGATGTAACCACATACCAAGTCACAAAACAGGCCACTGTCACAACGGGCTCTGTGCACCGACTGTTTCTTGTTGTTTTTGTCCGTATTGCAGGACTGGTACGAGTCTGTGAAGGACGCCCTGAACGAAAAGCAAGGCCCTGCATCGATCAAGGAGCTGTTCAAGAAGATTGTCTCGCAGCTCCTGGTGTGCAGCCGTGATACCTCAAGCCGTTCCTCGTGGAGTCGTGTCTATCAGCGCTTTTCCGAGGTGCGTTCCAATGTCTTGGCAGTTCTGTCTGATCAGGAAAGCTGCATGTCCACTTTCAGAAAGCTGCGAATAAAACAACTTCCTTATTTCTTGAACGAACGTGTTTATGGCCACTACTCCTTTGGTCTACCCGTTTCTGAGCCCCGAGTAATCATCATCACAGAGAAATATTTTAATGAAGAGCTGGAGATGTTTGTCTGGCTTTTCGCCTGACATGCTACTCCAGGGGCTGGGTGATGATTATGATATATGCACTGATAAATACATAACACAGCCACACACAAGGAATCAATTAACGGGGACTGCTTTAAATTATTGTAAATTCGAAGTATTCGAAATGAACAAATAGGTGTATATATTAGTCCGAATGTAATCCCGCTGTAAAGGTGGTTTCATTGCAGTGGAGGGTGCTATACCGTGAATACACCTTTCCAGGGAAAATCCGCACTGTCGCGAAGCCCCCTTCATGATTAAACGAACATATCACCCTCACATGGATTCTTCCTTTTTGAAGTTTAAAAGCTTGTTATGGTGGCTTATATGATCTGAGTATAGTAAATTTGAAAATGTAACATATTTTACAGGTTATCACTTGCATTCTACCGAAAGTCAAATCCTGCTACTAGTATTCAAAGTTGCTTCCACTTCCTTTGAACCAAAAAGAATGACATTTGCGCATGCCTGGTTTCAATTTTTAAAAAGTATGGTTCAGGTTAGTTGGGTCATGACAAATACGCTCATTTTTAATATATACTATTTGATTCAAAATTATTCTAACCAAATCACTATTCGCTTCGAACCTAAAATTTACTATTTGCACAAGCCTACTCTGGACTAATTTTGACCACCTGGGGTTCTTTAATGTGCACTTTAATCTAAGTACACAGGCGTTTCTGCAACGACACCCTTGTTGAAATGTTGCCACCGCAATCGAGAATCAAACCTGGGCTCCTGTGCTTAACAGCGCTACGCCATAGCTGCTAAGTCATAACGGCGGGTGGAAAATATCAACTGATTTAGAGCTAGTGAGTCAAACCTCGATGTAACAAATACGGATGTAACGAATTACCGGTTATAACAAAGTTAATGAATAGTCTTGCCATTAATACAGTGTCACAAAATTACATTTATAATGAATTATCTGATATTAAGACACTAATTTCTTGTGAGATGAGCTTCGTTATAACGAGCTTTGACTCTAGAATGAATGCCTTGACAAGCAATGTTTTGTTAAACCCAATTGAAATGCAAAAGTAGTAACAGAGGCTACGAGCACTCTAGGGTCTCTACAGTGTAGCTGATCTTTTCGAACATCTGATTCACCATTTTTTTACGCTCTGACCTTTCCTTTTTTCGCAGAAAATGAAAGAAAAGGTGATAGATGCCTTTGGTACTCAAGGCGAGAAACTCGCCGCCATGACGCCAAAGGTAGGCTCCCACGTTGTTTCCGTATGGCTTCTAGGTTCACCTGCCATCCTCACATTTTTCCAACATTTGCGTAGCCTTGGTTACTGTCATCAACGTGAGACAACATTGCCCTTTTGGACAGACTTCTTGTACTCGAAAAATGCCAGGCCTGCTCTGCACACGCAGCACAGTCATGCAAAAGCTAGAAGAGTGGCCTTTCTAGAGCCCGTTGTAAACTCTCTTGGGCTGACTACTGCAAGTGCAGTTGCAAGGTACCCACTATGCCATAAATGATCATAATTTTATTGCGATAGCAATTATAGGGAAACTCACGGCTGGTTTTCGCCGTCGCCGTCATGTCCCGTATATGTATATGTACCTATATATTTATAAAAGCCACAAAGAAAAATAATTCAGAAAAATGTTTCCGTCATGCGGCATCAAACGAGGGACCTCTCGCTCCACAGTGCGTGGCGCTAACTGCTGTAACGTCCACCTTAAAAAAACTGATGTAATCCTTGTATTGTGTTACACCAAGCCACACACTGGCTCCTCTACCCGAATAAGACTGGGATGGAGTCCCTTCCTTCGAACTCAGCATGCAGGGTGCCCTATATTAGTCAGAGGTGACTTTAATGCTCCGCACGTGGTATGGGGGTATACCAGATCATCAGCTTGTGGGGATCATGTCTGGGATACATTTGTGGATGCACACTTCCAGCTGCTGAACTATGTTAACCCTTTAATGCCTGAATTATGAAACCGCCGAACAAAATAAAAACTGTTTTCATTTTCTAGCTTTAAATACCAAGCTTTAATTGATTCTGCAGTTAAATTATCTAAAATGCAACTTTAATGCATACTTTTAGGTACGTCGCGAATTCGCGATATGCCAAAGAAATGAGGATCTGGCAACAAAAAACGTCCTTCAGAACTATGTAACATGTTGTGTGCCACCTCTTGGGTGGGTACACAACAAATAAACAAAATTATTGAACACTGAACTTAGGTAACTCAGGCAAGAAAGAACGAAGAAGTGAGAGCTGTCGCACGTGCTTCGCGCTCTCCGCCATCGGCTATAAAACAATTGGTTCTAGCATAGAATACCTTACACAAAACGGCGCAAGATTTTTTTCATTCTGAAAGCTACATTCCCCGTGAGTACTTGACAGCCGGCATTAAAGGCGGCACGCGTTTCGTGACCTGTTGGCTCTGGAGTTTTTCGGAATGTCGCGAATTCGCGACACTCGGCAGTAAAGGGTTAAAATCCTAACGTGCCGTGCTGACCACCCACACACTTCATCGTACCCACCTGATTTGTCGCGGTGGTTAGGGTCCGGTGCAATAGGATGGCAATGTGAACCGGACTGCTGGTGCAGTGACTATTACCCCATCTTTCTCGAATTTCTCACCTACGGACATTCCCGACTTCGTCACTGTTGTGAAGTTGTTCACTGGGGATGCCTTTCGGGAGGCAGCACTCATACCACAGGATCCGTTGCGGCAAGATTTTCAAGATTTTCTTCGAAAGGCACTCGATTCAGCAACTAAAACGTCCTGGTTAGATGAAGGTCGTCCGGCTCCAGACCTGCAGCTGCTGCACCTTTGGGACGGATTACAGTGCAGTCCACTTATAACGATACCACATATAACGATATATCGGTTATAACGATGGGTCTACTTAACAGTCTCATTTTATGCATTGGGGCTATGGGGAAAAAACCATGTATAATGGTATGTTATCCACCAAATATTGGGTACAACGATGAAAAGTTTGCTGTCTGGATGGCATGTTCCGCTCAGAATAATCGCAACACTTACATTGATAAGTTCCTCTGAAACGAACTATGCCGATACAAGACGAAAAGTTAGCGTAGGCGAGTTCGTATGTAGCGGCATTGCAGCATTGCAGCACAGCGCCGGCAGCGCGTCCCGGCCATTCAAAAAGCCGAGGACAGCATCGCGAGTTGCTGCAGCGCGCTAGTAGATGGCGCCAGTTGTGTCACATTTTGCGCCTCGCCGTCGCCGCGCGTCGGCTGCGGTGAGGCTGAGAGGGATAAAAAAAAAAACGCAACAAACTCGGTGAGCGCAGCTTCCACATCGTCGACATCCTTTACAGTGATATGCGCTGACTCTACCTCAGTCATAAAGGAGATCCGCAAGGTATACAGTGCCCACCCTTTCGCAGACGAAATCATACCTGCCAGGTCTCCCGAATTGTCCGGGAGACTCCCGAATTTTGATGGTTTTGTACAATTGTACGACTGGAACAGAAATCTCCCGAAAACACACTCGTGTTTGGCGAAATCTTTCCCCTAGTCTGGCCACGTAGTGCCGGAGCTGCGTGAAAATTCAATCTAATGCTACTGCGTGACGCCGATTGACATCGTGATCGGTGAAGAGTCTAAAAAGCGTAGCCAGTCAAGCGCGAAAGCGAAATTGAAGCTTCTAGTAGAGTGATTACTTCTTATGCGAATGCAGCGCTGCCGTCGCTTTCATCGATGCACAAGGCGATAGCCTACGCAGCTGCCTGGGTTAGCACTAGCGTGCCACTAATGTCTGATTCTCCATGCAGTTTCTCCCACTTTTGCCAGCTTTTGCTGCAGGCAGTACTTAGCCAACTCCATGCGCTTATCGGGAATTTTCTTATGTTCTTTGTTGGTTTCGGTGCTCTGGTGCATGGTGTAGTGCGTCCTTTACGTAGTTGTCGGTCATGACGCTTAGTAAACAAGGCAAGAAATATCTTCAAGTCTATTTAAGGCAGTATACCGCAGAGGTTGGCTGTATTGTGGCGTCACGGAAAGGTGAGCATGATGCGTTTTGCACTGTTTGCAATTGTGAAATCAGCATCTCTCACGGCGGTGGAACTGGCTTGGATACGCATGTGTCGTCGAAGAAGCACGCCAGCAACAACCTTCAGTGCCAAGAGAAGCAGTAATGCCTCCAACAATTTTTCGATAGACGAGACAACGACAGCGACATCATCCGAGCCCCCCACTCCCTGTCACATCTCCCTAATGCCTGCACTGCAAACCTGGCAGGTATGTGAAATGCACTGCATAACTGCGCAGATGCCCAGCTAGCTACGGATACAGTGGATACCACGGGGCACTGTTTCTGCTCACATACAAGCTGACATCGCCACCCTACCTGGGGACAGTGGGCCGCTACCTGGGGACAGTGGGCCGTCACGGGAACCAGACCACCGGATTATGATTTGGAGGCTCTATGGGCCCCACTATAGAACACTGTTGATGCATATAGTGGAAACCAGCCTCCATCTATATACTCTGTATGCTGTTGATTAAACTTTCGAAATATGGGGTCCTTATAGGGCCCGTGTAGGGTCCTATAAAAATATAGAGCCCGTGTAGGGTCCTTTTGCAAAGGTGTCTCAAGCACCGGCGTGGCTCTATAGTAGAATACTCAACTGCCACTTAGAGGGCCTGGGTTCAAATCCTGTTCTATCCCAGTTATTTTTTTTCTCATTGTGCACAATAGCTGCTGAGGACAGTGGCGGCAGTGACGGACAGATACACCACCAAGGTCGGCTGTAGTTGTGATCTCATAACAGCTTTCTCTGTAAAATTACTGGGCCCCCCATTTCTTCAGGTTTTACTAAATATAGCGTAACAAGTTCATGACGTGCACATCAACATGAAATCTGAAGGGGATCATGAAATAGTTTAATATCATATTCATAATTCAGTGCAAGAGGTCAAAGGTAGCCTGCTTAAAATAAGAGAGAGCTGAGCTAGTTGGCAAATATTAATTCTAAAACACAGGGCAATTATGAAATTATGATGATTTATGGTATGTGTGGCTTCGTGATTTCCTTCTTGTGTCCGTGTTTGCTTGCCCTGTCCTTTGGACTGAATCGCCTACTTCACTGCACGACAGCTGGGTCATTCTTTTTATTAGTAAGCTTGACTGCATCACACTGCTGTTTTGAGGTGACGTTTGTTAAAACAGATCTGTCATATTGGAGTGTAAATAATGGCCTTGCTGTGGAAGGCACTCGGGTTTTGAGGCATGTACCTTGCTCATTTTTCCTCCGTGGCATGTGATTTCTTACAGATTCAACATTTTGCTTCACAGCATTTGTGGAAAAAGGCTATTTCATCAGCACAGATCTATTCAACGACACCAAAGGTGTTGTTAGGCATGGGGCAGTACGGTGTTCGAGTAGGGGAGAATGTCTTTGATATGCACATAGTACAGTGCTAAACTCTTGCACGGTACTTTAAAGGGAATGTTGCAACTGTTTGATATAGACAGTAATTCAATATATCCGCACTGGACTGTACAGTACTGCAAAAAGCCACACTCGCAAGCACTGCACGACAAGGTAACGTTCCTGTACCCATTTTATCACAAATTTAACTACACAGTAAGTGGTGATTAGCACATCTGGATCCACAACTATCCAATAACAATGGATTTACATGCTTCGATCATCGCGCAGCGCACCCTTGCTAGTTGTGCCTTGATATTTCCGATCCCACTGATTCAGGAACGTAAGCACACCATGCTGTGTGCAATAGCGCCCGTCTGAAGTCGTAAGCCAAAGTTACACTACCCTTGTGAGTTCACCACTAATTTCTGTGCCCAGTACCAGTGTACAGTCACGCTTAAACTTCATTTGCAGTGGAGCTTGCTGAGATGCTGCCCTTTTTTTTTTCTTTTGGGTACATCTGCTCTTGTGTAGCAGCATAGCTGATTGATCTGAAGTGTGTCAAAAACAATTGTGTGTGCGTGCATCTCTAGGCGACCGATGACGATAACAGTGTTTCAGCATTGCATAGTGCATCCAGTGCTCATAAGATACTGTGAACAGCAGATTCTTCTGCAGGTCCTCAAAATCATAATTATTTTATCTTCACTGGCATGTTTATGCAGTGTTATGCAGCCCGACTTTGTTTCAGTGTCTGTCTGTCTTGCTCGTTGTTTTCCACTTTGTTTGATACCTCTCTTGTCGCTTCAGAAATTCCAAGAGCAGTACAACAGGCTAATGAGCGGCTACAAACCCAGTGACACTCCGAAGGCACTCAAGGACATCTCCCCATGGCTCAGCCACTTCAGCTCGCTCAATCAGGAGCACAGCCTGGAAATCCCAGGTTTGTGTGGCAAAAGGCCTATTGTCTTTACTGACGAAGTAGTAAAGACTGTAGCATTTTAGTAGCTTGGCCTAGTGACTGACTAGCGTTAAAAAAATATTTTTAACTCCAACTCTTCTCCAGGCCAGTACACAGGCAAGGGTAGGCCGATGCCAGAGTACCATGTCAAAATCTTTGGTTTCGACGAAAGTGTAAGTGCCTTTCTCTCACTCTCTTTGTTTGTGTGTTTGTTTGTTTGTGAGTGTGTGTGTGTGTTCACTTGACTTTGTATTGCATTGTGTTGCTATTTGCTGTTAATTATTGTCCTTACATGTCTAAGCCACTATAGAAATATTCTTACGCATATCTGCATCATCTTTAACTGTAATACCTGATGTTTGTTTAGCTACCTGTACTATGCTTGTTTGCTTTCCCCCCTTAGTTTCGAGCCTTAGTTGCTACAATCTTTCGTTTATTTACTTTTAATATGCTGATTTATATTACCCATTGTTTTAACCTTACTTGCTACCTGTCGTTCTACATTTTTTATGTGTACTAATGAGAGGTTCTACCTGACAGTTTTCGCATTGGGACCTTCTTCTCAATTATGCAAATTTTGTAATAAGAGAAATCGTAATATACCTTAAATCTTTGAGGCCCTTTGCACACTTTTGTGAACACAACTTGTTTTTGCTTGTGTTGACTAGTAGCTAAGAAAGAGCTAAGTACATAGAGATTAGAATGGATTGAACTTCTTGTGTAATAAATGCATCTTCATTTAACTTCATTTTGCTGTGTACTATAGGAAATGTGCACCGAGCCAATGGCACTGCGGTGCAAGAGTGAACGAAAACGATTGGCGTGCTCCATGCAGCAGCCCACCCATGAGCGGAGCCATGTCAGGTTGTTAGCAGTGCTTGGCAATGTCGCCTATGAATTGCTGTGTCATAAACTGTGCCTGCACAGGCTTCGAGAAATACGCCAAGGTGGGGTGACGGCGAGTTACAGTGGAGTGTAAAGTAGCGTTCGCGCGAGCCAGCGGCGGCCGAAGTTGGCGATGCCAGGTTCATCGCATTACGTTGACACGAAAACCAAGCACTCTATACTCCCACGCGCACACCGCGCTACATTGCCTGGACACATGCGCGTTTGAGACGCAGACGTGGTGGAGTCTGGGTAACGTTGCCGGTGCGAAATGCACCATGTCGCATCTTACGCCGGCTGCCGCTGGGGCGTGCCGACGGATGCTGGTCACATCGGTCGCGCCTCGCGTCGGACTACAGAGTACTCCTGTTTTGCTAGTGTAGCATCGCTGTACCGAGCATGCGCACGCATCGACGTTAAGTCGGACTATATAGAGCCCTTTAAATAGCGTGTCAGTGTTCAGGAGTTTGCACTTTCAAGATGGCAAACATTTTTCATTCTCTCGATGAAGAAGGCGCCCAACGTGAGCATCAGCGAGAGTTGACGCGAGAACGGGCCTTTCTTCTCCAAGCCAGCCACGATGTTTGCGCAAGAGAGGCCGAAGCTAAGCGCCAGCGAACGGAAGACTTGAAAAATGTAGAAGTACGATATAGCCTGATGAAGGACAGACGTAAACTTCGCGGTTTCTACAGTGTTCACGAAGTGGAACTGGCTGGATTTTTTTCCGCCATACCACAGTTCGTCTAGCGGCACAGTTCGCAGACTGTGCAGTTCATAAACAGGAACAGTAAGGAAAGAGCCCCGCATGCCAGGCAAAATGCGTCGTGGACCACGAGAATTTTAAAATTTATTCCCCTAGTACTGCCGTGGCCCGTAACAGCACTGTGCGTGCAAGTGAAGGGGCGCCGCGCTGTTCTGTTGCGCTACGTGACAGCTGAAATATCATGTGCAAAGCTGGCACGTGACAGTTACTCAAGTACTCGTGCAGCCCTAAGCAATGTACAAACAGAGCTGAACTACAGCACATAAAACTTTGCAGAACTGCCATGCATTACTAAATGCAGCACATGCAGTTCGGCGACCGTGTGTTTGACTTGCATGCATCGCAAGGGGTTGTCTAACACATGTCAGACACTAATGCCATCATTTACTCTACAATAAGCAGGCAAAATTACAAAAAAGAAGGCATACAAATATTAATGGTGACGGCCTATGCTTCGAGCTTTACGCTGGCGAGCCACACGATTCGCCCTTTCAAAAACACTCTGTCGCACGTCCGTGCTTTCTGTTACATCGAAAACATGATGGATTTCGTACATTTGTCCTTTCTTTTCGTTTGAGGCCCCAAAAGAATCCTGCACTGTTAACTTTCTGAAAGCCTACCTGTTTTATCAAACATGTCGCCTTCACACACATGCACTTGTATACAAGGCGGGCATAGCTTACGGAGAGACGATGATTCATAGAGCGCCAGTTGAAAGTGAAGTGGCCGCTCGTGGCGATGGTGGCGCATTGGTGCAGTGAACTGTTGCGCCACCTGTAGGCGCTGCACGTTTCACATAGCGTATGGTCACTTTGCTGAAGGCACTACCATGTTTGATGAGCCGTTCGACATGCCACTTTCCACGAGCCATGTCAAAATTATAACTCCTTCAGCGGTGGTGGCTACATTTGTGTATGCAACTTGTTTACGCCAGTTGTGTCAAACTGTGGCCAAAAGAGAACAAGATACATTGTTCATTAGATGAATTGAACCTTCTGCATAGCCAATAGCTAGGTCTTGACTAAATCTCAGTGTGCTGCGTATGAATGTAGCCGATCACTTTGGTGAAGGCACCATGATGTTCAACGGGTCGTTCTATGTGCCGCGTTCCAGAACCAACGTCAAAAGTGTTACTTTTCTTTTCTTGGAATGAATGCAACAAAACTACTTGTGAACACATTTGGAACACATTCGTTCTTTTTATGTGAAAATGAAACATGACTGACTGCAAAATTATGGGTATTTAATTACATGCTAACTATAATTAATTGCTGAAACTCACACAAAACAACACATTACTTCACTTTCTTTCTTGGAACGTAATATTGAATGCCCGGAATTATGTTATGTGAATTCGACACATTCGTGGACAGTGCATCATAATTTGCGGCTGAAGGGGATAATTTTTTTTTTGCTCCAAACGAACATAATCGAAAACAAAATCGCACTATATTTCTAGTCTGAAATTTGATTACATTCATGCAAAAACGAAACATGAATGACTTCAGGATAAATCGATATTTAATTACGCTTTACTTAAGATTAATTACTATAAAACACACAAATAAACATATTCTTTAGGGGTGTGCGAATATTCGAGTTTTGGATTCGAATTGAATAATACCTAATCAAATAATTCGATTCGACATTCGAATAGCTAGAATTCAAAGTTTTGAATAGCTAGTATTCGAAGTTTCGAATAATTCGACAGGACAAATATCTGAAACGTGACAAAGGCAAATGGTGCAACTTGGTTAGGGGTGGTGTGGCTAAAACCTGCTAAAACTAACGCCGACATTGTTACAGTAGGCCTTTCGATAAAACTTTCACTGATACCCTAGTACAAAAGCGAGCGCATGCTTATTTCAACGAAGGTTGTCATTTCTGCACGTAAAAGAAACGCATGAGAAAACAGTCAAGCCCTTCACAACTTCGCTTCTGAAATGAAAGCGCAAACTTCTTGCGTAGTTCGATCGTGAACGCCGCAAGTGTCATAAAACGTCCCAACTTTGGCCCGCGAAACCCTCGGTGATTGGTTTCACTTGTGAAAACTTGTTCCCGCTGTGCAGTCGCGCTGCCGCATCGCACCACTCATTCAGAAATTCCCCATCGTTCCGGCGCGCAGTTAAAATGCTGCTGTGAACGAGCGCCCGAAGATTTTTGGTCCTGGAGCATTTCTGACCATTCTTCTGACCACGAAGCATAACATTGCTGTTGTCAGATGAGCCACAAACACCATAACATCACAGCGAGAGAACCTGAAGCCAGGTCATCTGGAACAGCTTGTGTTTCTGCATGACAATTGGTAGTCTTTCGGTAGCGGTCACTCACCATGTTACGTGCTCGAGGGCACACGCAGATTTCATTTCTTTCTTCTTTCTTTCCATTTTCCAGTTCGAATATTCGATTCAATATTAGATATTTTGGCCACTATTCGGCTTTATTCGATTCAAATTCAATTCGAGATAATATTTCACTATTTTGCACACCCCTAATATTCTTACATTGTTTTTGTCACTATAAAATATTGAATGCCTTGAAGTAATGTGTAAAGGTGATGCATTTACAGACAGTTCGCAATAGGTAGTGCCTGAAAGGGTTAATAAACCTTAAACGTAATTGTAAAAAAGGCAGAAGTTCCTGGGAAGATGGAAGCTTGAAGAGATGAAAAATTTGTGAACGCGGGGTGTCGCTGGAGCTGACATTTTGACAAGCGGACTTGTCTTCTGGAGTAGTTGCAGCCTTGAGGAAGATAGGTCCACTTGTGAAAACGTTGGCTCCAGTGACGAACCATGTTCACGAAGTTTTTCATCTTTTAAACAATTTGTGTGTGCTCGTGTTTTGCATTTTTTGGACTACCCAACACTGATGCGCGATCATCGCTGGCACTGACTGGTGAGAATATTTTTCCTTCACGCGGCAACTGCAGATCAGGGTGCTGCAGTCCAAGCAGCGTCCCTGCCGCATCACCATCCGCGGGGACGACGAGAAGGAGTACCGGTTCCTGGTGAAGACCGGCGAGGACCTGAGGCAGGATGACCGCATCGAACAGATCTTCAAGGTCATGAATGACCTGCTCCGCAAGGACCCCGTGTGCCGGAGCAAGCACCTGCAGCTCATCACTTACAGCGTGGTTCCACTGACGCACAGGTACGACGAGACGTGGGGTTCATACGTTACTCCTTCGCTCGATGCCAGTGGTGTAACAGTTCTAACAAAGTGAAATTAGCGCAAATGAAGGCGTACACAAGGACAAGGCAGGCAAAGACAGGGCCTTCCTTGTCTTTGCCTGAAAAAAAGAAATGCTTACCATTGTTCTAGTTGTGTACAGTGTACATCACTCTCGTTCACGCAGGCTTATCGCATATAGAGCCAATAATTCGTAATATGTTTGATTACATTGACTGAATTGCAGGGTTGGACTAATCCAGTGGCTAGATGACACAATGGTGATGGAAGAGTTCCTCAGGCAAGGGCTCACAACTGAAGAACAGGACGACATGTAAGCATGCACTTCCTGCTTCCTCAATTAAGTGCAGGTTCTTAAGTGCAGGTTATTTCTGTCAAATATTCAACTTTCCTTCTTTCTCGTCCACCATCAGAAATAAAGTTCCAAGCAGCTACAAGCTTCACAGCGTGGACGATTACATGAAGGCCTACGAGACACAGTCCTGTTCGAAGGCAGCCACATCTCGCTACTTGAGCTGCCTGCGGCCAGCAAGCAAGCTGGCTTTACGGTGAGTCTGACTGCCTCTGTTGTGAAGTTCAGTGTCTCTAGTCATGCAAAGAAGTGTACACCTTTGCATCATAGGTATTTAACGCGAGAGCATTAAAGAGCTTGTTTCGCAGAAATTCCGGCGTCGGTGTCGGTGTTGTTGGTTGTGAGCGAAAGATCAACAGCTTGTCTGTGACCAAAAGATCGAGAAAGGTGCAAATAAAATAAATAAGAGAAAACTTCAGTCCGAGTCAGAACCAAACCCAGGCCATGTGTGTGGCAAGCAGGTGTTCTACCACAGAGCCATACTATTGCCCGAAACTGATTCGGAAAAAAACACAATATGAATGCCATGTAGTGGAAGGAGTCTCCTTATTGCACATAATATTTTGTGACAGAAGCGTAGAATCGTACCAGGTGTCAAAACATGTAAATTGCCCAACGAGTGGGTGTTTTAAAGGCCCACCCATTACAAAGCACTCAAACATATGTTCGCGTGTTGCCTCACGGACGTGTAGTGGGCCCTTCGCTGATTTCGCAAAAGGAACAATTATGGTGTAGTGGGCACTTAACAATTGTACTTGCAGTAGACATTCTAGGATACTTGAAACGGCCAATGTTACACGCACAGTCGTTCATTTCCTTACGGCATGGTTTAGGCATGCTCCGAGAACCAAAGCCAGGCTAGCAATTCAGAAGGCAATGTTCACGGGGCCCGATTACGCTATCACGTTCTACTCTTGAAGGCACAGCTCAAACGTCCTCCAAGTTTTAATTTGATGAAGTTATTTCGGAGCGCGACACCTAAGGGGTCATTTACAGCGGCAATTCGCAGTGGTCGCACATCGAAGTCACATTGGTCTAAAAGCAACTATTGCAGTCCACCAGGCACTCGCTGCTTGATTTCTCAGTCACGCCACTACAGTTGCAAAGCCTACGCACCAGTCAGGTGCGTAGGAACAGCACTAATCACAAGGTATTTTGGTGTGGCGATGGTCAGTCAACACTAGCCGGTATGAACATCACTTGCCGGAAGTCACTTCTTGATAGACAATTGCAAATGGATCAATCACTAGTGTTAATGAGCCGTTCAAGTGAAGCAGTGAAAGTATCTGCATGGTCTGGGAAGGAGCCCCGTTCTATAGCACCCCCCACATATAGCAAATTATAAGCTGCTCACTTCAATCTGGCCAGTCTCACATTTATAGGTGACATAAAAAAAAATGACAGTCTATTCAGAGGCTGCAGGGAAGTCTTTTCTTACTTTGTGCATAACTAGTAAATGCTGGGCTGTGGGAAAGGGTTGGATAATGATGTATTTGCTGAACTGCCACATCGAAGAATTTCAGCAATGCTTATTTCGTTTCTTTTTCCTTTTATCATCGCGCAACTTGTTTAGGAAAGCCCTGCTCGGCCTTAGTTCGTGCCCAGAAGCCTTCTTCGCCCTGCGCTCCCGTTTCATCAGTTCACACGCAACCATCAGCATTGCTCAGTGGGTGCTGGGCATCGGGGACCGCCACCTTGGCAACTTCCTGGTCGGCACCAAGACGGGGCTCGAGATCGGCATCGACTTTGGCTACGCCTTCGGTGTTGCCACGCAGGTGAGAGGGACTAGCCATTTTAATGCGAATGCACACTTTGCTGTGTTACTTTGCGGGCGTTTCCGTATTGGTGAAATGAGCAGTTTGAGAAGTTTGGGCCACCTTGAAGCGAAAACACCAGAAGGTGAAGCTGGTAGAACGTACACTGTTTTGTTTGCCAGTGTGGTAATAGTAATAACATTCATTAACAGACAAGTGCTTTTTTCGATGGATTGCTTTAATAGATGTTTTCACATCACTTTTTCAAGTGGTTATGCCTAATAATTATTTTCTTCTTATCAGCCAAATTTTATTCCAATGTGACGATAAGCACATTAAAGCACAACATAATATATGTGATCTCTTTACAGTGGTATCAAACTGTGCACACAGTATGTGCAACTGTAGTTGACTTGCATTAGATTCACTGGTGGGATAGCTGATTGTTCGTCAATTGCAGCACGCATACAGAACAAACAAAGACGACAAAAATGACACTGGTAGTTCACTCTTGCTAGTTACCACCACGATCATATCTTGTTCATATACAGCTCACACTCAGAAACTAACTCAACTGTTTCTAGTTTACGTTTCGACCCATATAGTACACCTTTACGCTCGATAACAAACTCAGCTGATTCATGTTTCAACACGTCACCTGATCCAGTTCCTGCCTGTGCCTGAGCTGATGCCCTTTCGACTGACCCCCCATGTACACGGCGCTGGTTGAACCCTTCGAGAAGGGTGGTACCATGGCCTGCTCCATGCACTACACTCTGCAAGCTCTGCGCAGCGGGTCACGATCCTTGCTCGACATGATGGACGTGTTCGTGCAAGAGCCCACCATCGACTGGCTGGTAGGGTCGCTGTCTTTGCATCGTGCGCAGTTGATGCGGTGTCGCGCTTTGGAACTGTGTCATTAACCGATTACTGCTCAGCAGCAAACAAGTACATTTTAATGCACATTGCATGTGTGGCATATATCTTTTTAGTAGGCTTGTGCGAATAGTGAATTTTAGGCTCGAAGCGAATTCGAAGTGAATTTTGATTTTGGGTCGAATAATTTCGAATGGAATTCGAATATTATATATCACATATTATAAAAAAAAGGGCATATTTGTCATGACCCAACTAACTGGCACAATATTTTTTAAAAAGTTGAAACAAGGCCTGTGCAAATGTCATTCTTTTTGGTTCAAAGGAAGTGGAAACAACTTTGAACTTAGAAGCAGGATTTGACTTTCGGTAGAATGCAAGTGATAACCTGTAAAATATGTTACGTTTTAAAATTTACTATACTTAGAGCATATAAGATGGTATAATAAGCTTTTAAACTTTAAAAATTGCTGAATCGATGTGAGGGTAATATGGTTCATTTAACTTTGATGTGGGGCTACGCGGCAGTGGATAGGTATTTTCACGGCTTAGCCCCCTTCACTCAGTGAAACCACCTTTACAGGGGATTACATGCGTACTAATAGACACCTGGAAAGTGCTTTCACGGCTGAGCACCCCTCTACTGCAGTGAAACCACCTTTACAGGGGTTACATTCCGACTAATATACATCTATTCGTTCATTTGAATACTTGAAATTTTCAACAATTTAAATTCGAATCGAAGCGAATTCGAATACAGTAATATTTGTTCGAATATTCGAACCATTCGAATATTCGCACAAGCCTACTTTTTAGAGAGCAGCTCTTAGGTGCCCGTTCTTGCGTTGAGCAGCATCGTTAGCGTAATCAAGCAAAGCGAGTATTCACCCTACTAATTCACCCTCGTGCTGGCAGTCGCTGGCATCCTGGTTAGCTCAACTGGTAGAGCAATATCTCTGTTCGACATAGCCATAAACTTTCCAATACATTAACGTTGAAACATTGTCGTGTTCAAAAATAGTTTGGTAGAAAGGATAATTCGACGCGAGTTCAATATAGCAGGGTTTGACTGTATGTGATAGTTTCTTAAAGTATTTCTGTTTGTTATATCAAAGTTTGATAGTATTTTTATAGTTAAGGGCACCTTTTTTTTTTTCAACCCCTACTCTTAAAAGAAACAAGCATGTAATTGTCGTGTTGCTGAAAACACTCCAGTTTTACAATTGTCTATCACTTCTTAATTGATTGATACCTTGACAAAATTAATTGCACGATTCAACAGTTGGAAAGTTAAGAAGTATAGATAAGTAATAGCATCATAATAAACAATATGTACTTAGTTTCATTTGCATAAAATTATGTACTGCTTTTAGAGCTCGGCACGTGACAGTTAAGCCCGCCGCCCCCTTGCCCCGGATATCACTGCTGTGCTTTTCAGTGTGCTAATAAGAATTGAAAAGTTATGAACTTAATTGCTTTTCTTTTTCTCATTCTCCATATTCCAGAGGTTTGCGAAAAGGCAGAGTCAGCTGGACAAGGAACACAAAGGCAAGTTCAAAACTTAAACACAGCCCAATGATTGTTTTTGGCTGTGGAGTCCTGAGTTCCCAGCTCCGTCAGATTAATTTTCTGCATTCGAAACGGACACCGAAGAAGAAATCTCGGGTGTTTATTACCGTTAAGCCATTTAGGTCACAGCTGTGTTCCCCATATCGCCCTCTCGTCCATCTGTGCTTTCCGTTACCCTCGTCATCTTTAGTCCGTTTCCTCGTAGTCAGCTTTGCCCTCGCCTTATGCACGAGTATCAACAGTCCCAAAGTTTTCCACAAGGTTTCGAATTTGGGAGAACTTGTGTTCATGCATATATTGACTTCGTAATTCGGGCATTTGTCAATTCCTCCTGAAAACTACTTTATTAGCTTCTAAAAAATCAGTCTGAGTAAAGTCTTGAAAGTAGAGCAGTGTCATTAAAGAGCACTGAAGTGTTTTCTTTTTTTTTTTTCCTGGTTCTCGTATTCAGCATTAAATGAAGATTCCTGGCATCAAGATCAGAGAAAAAGGTCTACCGAGCCGTAAAGCGCCCTGAATGATATGACAGTTTTTCTACTCCCAGTTTCTTTTTTCGGAGCCAGCACTGTATCTTGATATCAGTTCGCAGAGGTGGTCACTAGGGAGCAAGCCTTTACGACGTTTCGACGCTCATTCCTGCTCACTTGGTCATCTGCTATGCTGTTGCATTGGTCTTCACAGCATAGGACAGGGATCTCAAACTCACATCAGCTAACGAGCCGCAGTCACGAAAATTTACTCACGCAAGGGCGAGGACAGTGACATTTGAAGGTAAGAGTGAGAAGCCGGGGAAGTGGGGGGCAATAGGTTGTACAAAATTTCAGCTAACGTTGCCATTTGAAAGAAGAGCTTTCCCATATCGCATATATGGATCATTGCCGAATGGGATTTGGCACCAGGATTCCAACAACATATCAATACCTATCTCTAAATTAAATCACTAAAATCTGTACGTCAATTCTAAAACGTAGAGAGTTTTGTTTCACAGTTATGTAGTAACACATGGTGACTGCAGGGAGCGCCTCACAAAACACAAATGCTTTAGACCAGTCTTGCTTGTGTAGTTCGTAACATATTTATTGAGAAAATAAAAAAAGTGGGACGAAGACGATCATGTGCGGGTCGCGGGCGGCTAGCAAAAAGTTCGCGGGAGGGCCGCATTTTTGAAACCACTGGCATAGGAGGTGGTCAAGTGAGCCTGAGCGAGCATCGTAAAAATCCTGCTCCTAAGTGACCACACATTCTACATCATAATGTCCCAATACCGTGTCAACGTCATCACATATACATCCCGAGTATATACATTGCGACATATTATTTAACGTCCGCTAAGGTTGGCAGCATTATTTCTATAGTTTCGGTCGAGGACGTTCAATGCTAATCGGGACGTCTTGAGGGGCTAGTTGGTTCATTCTATGCAGGAAAATAATTGCGCTAAATAGTAAAGGACACCATAAAGAAGAAACACGAACAGATCGAGCGTGCGATCTCTTTGTTTCTTCTTTGTGGTATTCTTTTCTATTTAGCGCAGTTATTTTCCTGCGTTCAGTGCTAAGAATGGACATTTGTGAAAAGCGTCTCAGAACTTCATTAAAGAGGGAAAAGAAGTACTGGCTGTTGTCTTGCAATCAGTGATTCGATCTACAAAACGGCATTACTTGTCTAAGAGGCAGAAATTATGCGTGTAACTCAGGTGAGAAGACTGCCAAGTCCACTGCTGCATTGGACTGGTATCCACGACAGAAAGTGGACATCGTGCGCCAAAAGCTGGAGGGACATCATCCAAGCTATATCCTGCGGTGAGTGACATCTCCTACGGCCTCTTCATGCTCAAGTGTCAATGTCTGCATCAATCAAGGGTGCAAAGTAAATACCAAATGTTGATTCATTCAAAAAGGTAGCACACACTGGCAGTCTGGGGCCAGTGCCCGCACTGTTCTAGTCGATGCACAGGAAAACATGAGTAACCAAAAGGATGATTGATCAATCATCCTTTTGTTTTTCTCCAACTTTCAGTGACGAGTTGAAACTCGGCAAGGGTAACAACTCTTACTTTGCCAACATGGAAGCCATATGCCTCGGTGCCAGCGGCCCTCACGGTGAGATCAGACGCCAGTTTTCTGGCACGGACAAGCTCACACCTCAGCAGCAGGTGAGCAAAGACATGGCACTTTGATTCAAGAATGATGTCACTAGCGTCATTGGTGATAACAAACGTCTAATTTTCCAGAGGTTGAAGGTGTGTGATAACCTTAAAATTCTGTCGTGAGCGTTGTGATAGCTCCTGCCTAAGTGGCTTGGCAGTACTAGCATCATACGCTGTAACTCCTGCAATACTCTAAAGCAGCAGAATTGAGCGACCGCCTGTGAAAACGCTGCACTGTGTGTGTGTGTTGCGAAATATCTTTCTCTCACCCTCTTTTACTCCCTTCCCCTCCCCATGTGTAAGGTAGCTATAACTGGATGCAGTCTAGTTAACCTCCCTACCTTTCCTATATTCTTTCTCTCTCTCTCTATAGCATCGCATTGCTAAGCTAGTGGTCTGAGGTCCAATTTCTGGTCACAATGACTGCTTTTAATGCATGCAAAGTGGAAAACTGCCCATGTACTTAGATTCAGGTGCGCATTAAAAACCCCAGGTGTTCAAACTTAAAGAGATCATGTTGCATCCCTCAGGCTTGTTGAGAAAATACATCCTGCAAATAGCAGGAACTACCAAGAAAGGTCTCGGCCAAATTTTGCAGTCTTGCGCAGCAAATGGAATTAAGCGCAGCACAGGGTTGCCATTTTCTCAGGCACCCTCTTTTCAAAGAGGGGCCTGTGCTCGCTCTCTTCAGAACTGCCAAAGCCTGCCGTTTGATGTTGAACAGCAGATAGCACGCTATTGGCCAATAGCCAACATTAATCAATGTTGGCGTTTGGATCAGACGTGCTTCTTGTTATAGGATGCTGGCATGTGCCGCCACCGCTTTTCTAGTCTGCTAACGTTACACAGTGAGCCACACTCGCACACAGGAATCACAACGGCAGAGAGCGATTACATTTCATCACGTGCAATCAAGGTCATGACGCACGCTGATGTAACTTTTTTTCCCTATGCCACTCCTTCCTGCGTAGCTTTCAGCGTGCTTGTCTGGATGAGACAAGAGAGAAGGTGCTTAAAGCACGCTACAAATCCCTGTAACTGCGCTCGTTCTTGACGGATTCAAGAAATTTTTCGCGGCAATCTATTCGTGAGACAATAAACTTCGATACTGAGGTCATTAGATGATTACTTAGAAAAGTGGTTCATGACCCCTTCAATTCAAGATCCCCATCATGGTTTGCCTCATAGTCATATCATAGCTTTGGCATGTTAACCATTTTTACTCTAAAGATTTGCCATGGAAATTGTTTCTCATGTTTTACGCTTCTTGTGCCTGGTTGTGATAGGTGTTCTTGAGAGAAGAAAGTAGGCGCTTACAAACCACATAATCAACAATGCACCAAGGAAAATGTGATGAAGGCATGTCCTTAATATTATTGTTGTAGTACTTGCATAACCTTTAATTATGGTTAATGCACGTTTTTCAACAGTATAGTGGCATTGTCAATCGTATTGTTGTCAGCCACTTGTAGAAAGAGCACGTCATAATCAAGCCTGTAAAATTGTTGAGGCTCTCCATGTGAATAAAAACCACGAGCTTGCATGTTAGTTCATTCCATCAGCCAGCTTGTACACCACATCAGTCTTCTCAACTGCCACTTTTATCTCAGTCTTTTTCATTCTCCCTCTCTTTATGACTATAATCTAAAGAAACAAGCGTTTTATTGCCCTTCAACCTATTATGGGCTGCTTGCTTTGCTGCAGAGATAACATGGCGAAGCATCAAGATCGATCTTTGTAAGGCTGAATGCTGGACGAGAGGGTAGTAACTTAACTTAATGAAAAAAACTGACATGCTAGAAACAAGTGAAACAAGATGGCAATAACAAAACCGTTCACATTGTTGCCTTCTTGTCGTTTTTCAATATAGTCCTTTAACGCTTCTCTATTCTTTCAGTAAAGTCTATCTGCGATCTTTTCGTCTAATTTTGGTTTTTCCTAGCATTATTACAACTAGAAAAAATTTGGTTGGATCCTTTCTTTGGCTTCATTGCTTGATTCATTCAATCAAATGTCTCAGTCTTCTGACAATTTTTTTTTTCCCCCAGGTGGAATGTCTCATAGAGCAAGCCACTGACCCAGCAATCCTAGGACTGACGTGGAAAGGCTGGCAGCCATGGCGTTAGCAGCTTCCACTTGTTAACTAAGATTGTTTGTTACTTAATTAAGCCATGGCAGTAAGGGTTTCAGCTTGTTAACCATGACTTGTTTGTTACATAGTAATTTAAGTGTGTGCATACGCAATTGCATTGTGTTCGAGTTTATCGCAACGAGGCACTTTACATGCAAATGCAGAAGACGCATTCCATCGGTATTAAGTGATGTCGTGCCGGCACGGCCTTTGTTTTCGTAATAAATGTTGAAAACTGGAGTTGCTGGAATGGAGTTTTTGAAACGACAGTACTGTCGACGCACTGACAGGCATCTTGCTTGAATACATTTCTCGGGATAATTCTGAAACTTAAAATGAACTGAAACTCTACATAGTGTCCTCCAATGTTCAAAATTCTTATCTTTTCAGTGCGAGATTGTGTTTAGTAGTCTTTGACTATCATTACACATCTGACTCTTCTCTGTATGCTTGCGTGTGTGCATTTATATATGCATTCAAACAGAAAAATTTCAAAGGGAGGGCACTGCATAGGTCGGCAAACTCACTCATGAGTCGACTCACTCAGACTCAGATCAAGCCGTGAGTCTAGTGAGTCTGGGTGAGTAATATTTTCGTGAGTTTGAGCCCGAGTGAGTCCGGTTGAGAAAATATTTTAGTGAGTCTGAGTCCGAGTGAGTCCAGTCGAGGAAAATTTTGGTGAGTCTGAGTCCGAGTGAGCCCTAAGACCATAACGTATTTCTTGAGTGAGTCTGAGTGAGCTCTACACTGTTTTGCCGATCTATGGGGCACTGTCATGTCTATGAATAATGCACTCTTGATATACATAGCACTACATATAAATATATAACAAAGCCAGAGCTGCAAAGATACGTTTTAATAGCACATAGCGTTGATCACAGCATTCGGTGCGGACAGCGCACCTTTCGTTGAACATATCACAATACTGAGTATGTTACGAAATGCACCGGAATGTTCACGGCGAGGAACGGGACAGTCTGTAGATGATTAATGTAGTGGCAGTCCCCGTCGTAATAAAGCACCGGATATTTAGATGCCCTTCACAAAAAGTACCGTTGGTCTTGGAACGATGCACTTGACGCTCTCGAGGCATTTTGTCATGGGTTGCCTCTCGGGTCCCTGCTAGGGACGCGTCAGTCATGACAGTGCCGGTTGTTCGATCTAAAAATTATGCTGTTGTCCAAGAACATCTTTCTCTCGTGATCTTCGAGGCGCGCATACGTCTCCGAAATGCGTCACTTCAGAACCAGAGGGTTGGATACTCGGAAGATTGTCGACAGCATTCCGGAAAGGCTGGCAAAGAGGTCTTCCGAAATGCCCTGAAAAAAATAAAAGGTGAGCTTTGAATACGGTCTAAGCTTGATACTACAATGAGCACGGTTAGAAGAATGTCACTAAAAAAAATTGCCTCACCACTCTAGCAAATTATACATTTGTAATGACGCTATCTATGTCACATGCGACGTCCTTATTAGGAGATTTGATTGTAGAAGTCTTCAAGCTGCTACACTCAAACCTCATTACAACGAAGTTGCATCTTACACGAAAATAAGTTCGTTATATCCGAAAATTCGTTATAAAGGTATATTCCTAACACTGTATCTACTGCAAGACTATGCTTCACTTACTTCGTTATAACCGATATTTCGATATATCCGGGTTAGTGTGTAGTATTAAGTTAAGCATAGTGTAGCTTGGGTTCACACTGACTTGGGTTCAAGTTTCAATGTATGTGCAGTAGTGAGATGACATACAATGAATGTCACCTGATGTTCAGTAGGCCTGCTTAAAATTTTCACTAACAGTTGCTGATTATTGGTCTCTGCTATTGGTACTGTTATTGCGGCGCTAATCATTTCAGCATTATAAGCAGGTCTAGTACTCAGTTCATGCCAAATAATCGCCCGTTTACACCTTCTTCATTTTCTTTATTAACTGCAGAATCATCAAACACTAATGATGAATGGCTTTTCCCATGCAAAACTTTCACATTGCGGAACTTGCTTGCCGATATAATACATATTGTCACGTGGTTGTGACGGTGAAGAAAGCAAACACAACCGGTACAGATGAAATGCTTTATTGGGCTAGCTTGTGCCCAGAAAACTTAGCAACTTAAAGTATAAGCAATGCACACTGTACACTGATAGCGGTGATCACAGTTGTCGACCGTCAGCAATCTGATCCTGGTGGAATGCGTCGTTTTTTATACATCTGTGATCAAACCTTCCAGCATTATGGCTGGTGCTGCACGTAATCTTAACCGAACAATCTGAAGCCATCGCAAAGCTTCCCAAATGTTGCTGCGTGGCCAGCACTGAGCAGGTGCTAATACTTTTTTGTGGGTGAAACCCAATCACATCAAAATAAGGAAGTTAAGGGGCATGTGGCAACAACTTGTAAGCGCCCCTGAAAAACTTCACAACATGCTCACAAGCTATTTCTATTGTTAGGCTAAAGTCCATTTGCTGCTGCATCATTGATTTTCTTTATTTCTAGTTTCGTACATTGACTGCAACCCCTAGATTAGCAGACATCGTGAAACTGCAAGTACACCCATAGCTTTTTTTCTTTTGCCCATGTAATAACTCCATTTTGATACATTACAGTGTTGTATCTTGCTCACGTTACAGTACTCGCGGATGGACACGTGGACCTCATTTTTTCTTAATATAACAACTGCTATGAGCAATTGTTCGTGATCACAGCATCATTTCACTGTGAATCTAGCCGCTAAAGGTAATGTTGGCTCTAATGTAAGTGTTTGAGTCAAAATTAGGCCGATATGACACAAACTGTAGACACTAGAAACAAAATGAAGTGCATTACTTCGCTCTAAACTTTCATATTTCAATCCGTGAGTACAACATTACTTTTATTGTCCAGAATTGCAGCAACATGACAGTTATCATGAGAAATTGCTCGTAGTAGTCGTTATACTGTCTTAATCCGTAAGTACTGTACATGTACTGCTTTTACTCCCTTATTCCCCTTCCTTCCATTAGGGAATGCCAGTTGATATGTTACATGAAAGAATAAGTAATAATTCAAACAGCTCTTAAACCACCTCCAATAATTTTTTAACATTTCAAGTACACACGCATATCGAGTTCAGAACGCTGTCACGATCAGCAATACCAAACATGGCAGCGCTACGCGCTGCGGGCACACCACAAATTCCAAGAAACAATCCCTCCTCCTCCATGGGCCTTGCGATAATCCCCAGCGTTGGCCGTGACATCAACATTCAAGTCTGGTCATGTCGTCCACAAAAAGAACCTGCTTGTCTATACGCAGGTACGCGTGTTTGCCGCTCTTCCTCCTTGCATGGCGAGGAGGAGCCCTCGGCCAATAATAATAATAATAATATCTGAGGTTTTAAGTCCCAAAACCACGATATGATTATGAGAGACGCCATAGTGGAGGGCTCCGGAAGTTTTGACCATCTGGTGTTCTTTAACGTGCACTGACATCGCACAGTACACGGGCCTCTACCATTTCGCCTCCATCGAAATGCGACTGCCGCGGCCGGGATCGAACCCGCGACCTTCGGGTCAGCAGCCGAGCACCGTAGCCACTGTTTCACCAAGGCAGACTGAGCACTCGGCCAGGAGGAGGATCAAGCAGATCATCAAATGCGAGTAACTCCACTATTACGGCACTGTTCTGAAGAATTCACACAGCTGCACGTTTATTGAAGACTCGTGCACAACTACAACGCCACAACTAAATTTCAACCTCTGGGTGGTTTTGGGACCATTTAAGATGTAATGTAACGCACTGGGAGGTACTGCGTGTTACCTGAGGCACGAGGAACTGCACTGTCCGCGTTTCTTCGCCAACCAGTGAAGCCATCTCAATCATGAAGCCCTTTATGCACTTGAACACCAGCTCGGCTCGCTTCAAGCACCAAGGTATCGTCATTTCCTGGGCGGACATCGTGCATGAGTGATCAGTCATGCAAGACAAAACACAGTCACTAAGAAATGACAGCGCAACGGAAGGACACACAATGCTGACGATGAAGAAGACACAAAGACAAGCACCAGTGTCTTCTTAATTGTCAGTGTTGCATGTCCTTTCATTGTGTCGTTTCATAATCATGAACCCCTACCAACTTGCCCAAGAATAAGAGCTTTCGAGTCTCCTCATTCTATGACCCACCGTGATTGTTTAGCAGCTGTGGTATTGTGCTGTGCATTTATCATTTATCGCATGTGCATTTATCTTCTTCACTTAATCTCAATTTAGAACTATGCGTTCTAAGGCAACCTGACCTCACTTCAAACAGCAATGCGCTTCCCCTTGAATTATTGTACAGTGTATTCTTGCTCATTTAGTCTTTACCCTTTCAGTAGTTACTCCGGTTTTCTTGCCGCACGCTGCTTTCCAATACATCTTTTCCGCCTCTGTGACGTTTCACTTTGCGGTCTTTGTTACATGTCGCTTACATTGCCTGCCGTACATTTGCTCGTGAGTCTCCTAGATCTTTTTGTTAACTGTTAGTGAACGCTTTTCTCATACAAATACAGCAACGCTTTCTCTTCCCATCTGCTGCACTTCATGTTCTCTGGTCTGTCTTCAAAAGTAATCTTTAAGCCACTGAAGTCCCTACTGACTTCCGCGTCGCGAAGTCGGTAGTGACTTCAGTGGCGTCGTGAATTTGTGAACTCAACAGAGAACATACCGGCACGTCAGTGACAGCGAAAGGGTTAAGAACCCCAGACGGCCCCAATGTCTCAAACATCCAAGTTTTGACAAGAGAGGTCCCCCGGTTTAAGTGCAGCCTGTTTTAGTCTTGGTGTGGAAGTAAATGCAGATCTTAAACATTAACTGCTGCACAACGTACAAAGAACCATTGAACTTGTCTACGGCCGGTACCACAGAAACACTAGCTTTGAACGTGGAAATGCTCCGCTAACACCAACGCGACACTGCGTTTCCACACTTACTTCAGACAGTTCATGGACGAGCAGCAATGGCAGAGTCACATTACAGATGTCACGCTCATGCGCCACCCGGAGCACATTGCGCAACCCCAGGATGATGGGGTGCCGCGAGCTGATGTCCGGCAGCCGTAACGAGTCGTCGCTGACGACGTGGAACACGACATGCGCCTCGGACAGGTTTGAATGGCGCGTGACATAGAAATCGCCCGTCTGCAACGTCGGGCTCGGGCCCGAAGCCTGCACGGATTGATAAATGCTTGCTGCATTAGTACTTGGAACAAAAAAAAAAAAAGTTATAGGTATGATAAAAAAGTTATAGGTTTAATAAAAAAGTTATAGGTATGACCTCTTGAAGACCAAGATGTCGCACCAATAAGTCACACCAACTTATTACATAAGCAAACATTTGAAGACAAAAAGAAGACATGCACTGACACAAGTACACACGTAAAATGCATACTTGCGCTTGTATGTTTCTGTGCTAGTTCATCTTCATGCATGTCTCTTTGTAACACATAGCACAGCATTCACAAAAACCCTGCTTTAAATCAATCTTAACCTTGTTTGCACACACTTACAGCCAAGAAAAGCAAAAATTGATCCGAGTGTTTTCTTTACAGCCTCCTCACAGAGATAATAATGAGTAAGGTTTAAGTTTGTAAACTTTACTAGCGTTGGTAGATGTAGAAAATTGTGCAGGCCGACAGTCATGACTATAAATTTAGTACTACTCTAGCTCAATTCGCAGAGCATTCCATGCACCATGCAAAGGTTGTGGGTTTGGCTCCCGGTAGCAATAGGTTGCCTTTCCTTTCATTTTCCTTTACAAGGATGCAAACCTCGTTGAACCCTAATTCATGAGTGCTTATTTCTACATTTTACTTGGGTAACACAAAATTTTAATATGCTTGCTTTGTGTCATTGTAATGTGGCCCCATTATGTTAGTAAAAATAAAGCATCTCAGTTCCAAATTCTAGTCACTAGCAAGTAGTTGCATTCATCGAGCATTTGCCGACATGCCTGTGATACTGCGGCCAAGATAACTTCGATATAACAAAGTCAGTAAAATCAGCAATCTGTTTCCTTACATAGAAATTAGGTCTTTTTTCACAGTATAATATTGCATGTAATTATACCGTTTGCTATTTGAGCAGTGCACTGTAGTGCTGCATTGCTAACTCTTCCTTTGTGGCAGCAGTGAAGCTTCTTTATATCGAAATCGCAGGCGAACATGCATACTTATTTTATAGAGGTCATAGGCAAATAGATGGTGTTCTGCGGACATGAACTTACATAATGTTAAAATTTAGCTGTATCGCGCCTTAACTACAGCAACCATAAGGAGCCACCCTGATGTCGTTCACCAAGCTTCAGAGTAAATGAAAAGAAACAGCATGGCTCACCGATGTGTCCTGTCCTGAAAAGCTAGAACGACGGCTGGAATGGCTTGAACTGCCATCCGACCCGGACAGACTGGCCGCAGCCCGGACCTCGCTCGCCTCGCGGGCCTTGGCTCGGATGGTCTCCAGCTGTTCGTCCAAGTCCGGAAAGTGCAGCTCCGTCGATTCGTGGCAAATGGCTGCAAAGTCTAGAATGGCAGTGCCATTGTGTGACCATTAGAACTAGAGTGCAATCAAACATGGATAGTACTTGGGCACCATAAATCAAAAGGACATAGTAGTACGACGCTTTATATTGCTAATTTCTGGCATTTATATGTAGTGAAACTTCGTTGTAAGTCACATCGGGCATGAAAATAACTTTGGGGCATAAAATTTGTTATAAAAATATATCCGGAACACTACATTCAGGGCAAAATTATTCTCCATTTGCTTTGTTATAACGAATAATTCATTATATTCGTTTTCATTATACCGAGGTTTGTGTGGATGTTCAAGCCCACAGAGCCCTAGAAAAATATATCGCATTTCAAAGCATCCTAAATAACTTTAACGTTTCTTTGCTGCAAACCAGTTTTTTTTATTTAATGGGCAGGTGTGCCATGACTCATGACATTGCCATGCTCTGGCCTACTTCATCCTTATGATCGCACAGCTGCCACTACACTTTTTTTGGCATTTTGTCTCTTATTAGCTACTATCATGAATAGACTTATTGCTATTTATGGCATTGTGATAATGTCACCAGATACATTATGAGACCATCTTTGGAATCGACATACAATATCTTGAAAGTGTTTTCAACATTAGTACTTGCTGCCAAGTATCATCCTTTTCCAAACTGAAAAGCATATATGTAGAATATCTTCTGACTTGATTCCTAGTCCTCATTCCATATTCACGTTTCATGACGTGGCATGAAGACATCTCAGATGAGAAAAGTAATGAGAGTGGTACCTCTCGATGAAAATGTAACACTTAAACGCAGTGAGAAAATATAAACGTAAAAAAGGTGACGAGAAGAAATAATAAATACCTCTCTTGATGCCAACGTAAGAGTTGATCCGGTTGTCGACAAGCAGCACAATGCCGGAGAGGCTGTTGGAGTATAGTGACATGGCCATCTGCAACCTCTGGGGTGCCGGAACACTGCACATGTGACGTGGAACGTGACAGCACTAGTTTAGTAAAAAACTAGCAGTTGTTCCGTGTACAAATACAACCGATAAGCGAAACTCCTTAGAAATAGGACGCACGTGGCATTTGGCGAGCGCGGCGTTTCATTAGGTAACGGACCTACCACTGGGCGGACGACAGGGTGAGGTTTCGCGCGTTCGCTGGTTTGAGGGGAGAGGGCAGAGTCGGAGAAAGAGGGAAAGGGAGACTAATCTGCCTCCGTTTCGCATGCGTTCGTATTCTCGCGCTTTGCGCATCGTGCAGACGCCATCCGCGTTCCAGCGCTCATAAAGCTCATTTGCCTCCCGCGTGAGGGGGAGACGCCACAGCTGGCATGTGCCAGGGAGCTTCAACAGCGACGGCGACGGCGGGGTGCCAGCCTAAGGAGCTTCGCTCCTAATAAAAAATTATGAACGTCTATAGTATTGTATAGAAAACGTTATGAATATGAATATTAAGTTGCAGAGCATAGAAGGAGCACTTATAAATATTGAATAGTACGCGTTTAGCGTTGAGTCCGGGGTGCGTTTATTGAAGGAACAGCACAGGTAGAGCGATCAGCGGTCCGAAACGCAGCAAGCACGAGCATCAACAACGGTCCTCGTCTTCGCCTTTTGCTGGTACTGCTGTCTGCGTTCTATCCATTCTACAAATCGAATATTATGGTTGCAGAATATGGAATGAGTACTCATAATAATGGATATTACAGCTGCAGAGTATGGAATACTTACAAATATAGATATTACGATTGTGAAATAAAGCATAAATACTTATGAATACCTATAGTTACAGAATATGAAATGAGTATTTATAAATATGGATAATACAATTGCAGTATATCAAATGAGTACTTATAAATATAGATGGTACAGTTGTAGAATATGGAATGAGTACTTATAAATATGGATATTACGGTTCCTGTGGATACTACAGTTGCAGTTGCAATTACAGTTGCAGCTGTAATATGTATATTACAGTTCTAGAATAGGGAATGAGTACTTATAAATATGGATAGTACATTTGCAGAATATCAAATGAATGCTTATAAATATAGATATTTTTTGGTTGCATAATATGGAATGAGTACTTATGAATACGGATATTACGGTTACAGAATATGGAATATTAGTTGCAGTATATCGAATGAGTACTTATAGATATAGATATTACAGTTGCAGCATATGGAATGAGCACATTAAATATGAATATTACAGCTGCAGAATATGGAATGAATACTTATAAATATAGATATTACATTTGCAGAATATGGAACATGTACTTATTAATATGGACATTATGGTTGCAGAACATGGAACGTGTACTTATAAATATGGGTATGACGGTTGCATAATATGGAATGAGTTAAGAATATAAATATAGCGGTTGTAAAATAAGGAATGACTACTTATGAATATCGATATTACGGCTGCAGAATATGGAATGACTACTTATAAATATGGATATTACAGTTGCACTATATCAAATGAGTACATATAAATATTGATATTACAGCTGCAGAATATGGAATGAGTACTTATAAATATAGATATTACAGTTGCAGAATATGGAATGAGTACTTACAAATATAGATATTACAGTTGCAGAATATGGAATGAATACTTATAAAAATGCATATTACAGTTGCAGAATATGGAATGAGTGCTCATAAATATGGATACTACAGTTGCAGAATATGGAATGAGTACTTATAAATATGTATATTACAGTTGCGGAATATGGAATGAGTACTTATTAATATGGATATTACGGTTGCAGTAAATGGACTGAGTACTTATAAGATATTGAGGTTCTGAAATAAGGAATGAGTAGTTATGAATATAGATGTTACGGTTGTGGAATTGGAACATTTACTTTTAATATGGACATTACGGTTGCAGGATATGGAATGAGGACTAAAAGTTAAGCACAAGCAGAGATAACTGTTGATCACTAATTCCTACCAGCTCCGCCAAGCTGGTACCCTTCCAAGATGCTTGCACTCTGTGGCATCTATTGCATGTTAGTGCGCATGACTGTTTGTTGTCTGCTTGCAACAAACACAACATGAATTAGTATGCTAGAAGCTAGCCTCTGAAGAATGTGGAGCACAAGTACTTATGGTGCCATTGGGCAGTGCGGTATTGACAGTCTGCAATTGGGACAGGTGAAAGCTTTAAGAGCATGAACCCCACTTATGCATGCAGGCAACTTTGTGGAGCTAGGAGTGGCCACATACTAGCAATGTTCCAACTCACCCCATGCCATACGTGATGTGCCGGCAGAGGTCGAGGATGTTTGCCGACAGCAGTCTGAGGTTGTGCATCACCTTCAGCTGTGAGCCTGCAAGGTGACGACAGCAGATGCAGCAACGAAAGGTCTATGGGCCATACATAGAATAATTAGCAAACCTTAGAGGTATCTGGCTCCAATTTAATGTACTGCAGGAGCAGCATGCTCTCACAGCAGCAGAATGCAATAGTCACTGAGTCACTATTCTACGACATATGAATCGTAATCTACTAGAGCGTTTCAGTCGTTCCGTCCTTCACTGACACCTCGAATCTGTTCACAAGACGACGCGGCATATTTCAGCCTCAATGGCCTTCTTCAAAATTGTGATGACCTGTTAAATTAAAGCTTTGTGCGATAATCCCAATTCTGGATCATCGAATGAAGTTTTGACATTCACAGAGCAGCTTGGCAGCAGCTTACCCAAGTGAATGGTAAAACTCTCGGAGGGCCGAGGAGGAGGTGGTGTCCAATTCTGCACATCGTGCCCCGCCAAGGACTTTGATGCTGCTCGCATGCGTTCCCTGCAATGAATGGACAGCCCTAGTCCTTGTGACAGCATACAAAACACACCTTCTGTGTCTGCGCACACAGAATGCATGCATATACGCATAGGCATGCGCACGGGGGTGGGGGGAGGGGGGAGAGGGGGCACAAAGCCAGCCCCATACATTGACATAATAGGGAAGGGGGGGGCGAGAGGGGGGGGGGGGGGCGCTGCGACGAATCTTCGCCACCCCCTGAAGGGGGAACCCTGTGCATGCGCACATACACATATCTACGTACCTACATACACACACATAAAGAGTGCCTCAGCTAACTTCCACCTAGAATTAAAAAACAAACATATGTACCACGCGTGTCGAATTGGGCCCAGTATTGTTGTGAGCCTATTCAGCATGTCAGGATATTTTTTCCAGTCTGAAAAGTAGGGTAATTGATTAATATTGCTTAATTAACTTAATAATTCAAGAGAAAAATCTTCAATACAGAAGTTCAGCGCTTTTCACGAAAACATTAGAATATTTCATCTATGATAATATGACTGCCATTCCACCAAAGCTGGGTAACTGACAAAGGATGCTTAATGAACCTTTGAAATGGGAACTCTAACAAAAAATATTCAATCGAACAGTTGTAACACTTGTTCAGCGATGTCAAATTATTTCATCTATGCTAAGATAACAGCTCTGTTTAATATTTTCCATCTTTTCTTTAGACTGCAAAATTTTAAAAATATACTTGATGCAAGTTAGCTGGAACACCCTGTATATGCAACATACATAAATGCACACAGAGTGAACCACAAAATTTTACAGACTGTGGAATTTCAGCGAAGAAGAATTAAATATCTCCACAGCTCGATAACGAAACCTAGTGTTCAGATTTAGGGCCAGTACTTGCACATCCAAACAACACACTATTGCAAGGTTTTGCTGCCTACAAAACAAATAGCATGGAAATTCAACATTTTCTCATATTTACTGTGGTTCTTAAAATTATTTTCAATTCAGTTACATGCAGAAGCATAGGTCGTGTTTTCTTCTATTTTCGTTCCCCATTTTCTGACAGTTCATACATTGCAGTTAAAACTGCAGTTTTTTTTAGTGCTACTGATTTTAGTACACATAATTAAAAAGCCCAGTACTCTGTGTAAGGTTAAAAAGAGAGAAAAAATGTTGTCCACAAGTTTATTTGCCACAGTTAAAATTCGTTCTCTATACCTTCATGGGCTTCATACTCTGTCAGCCTCATGTGTGACTGAAACTGAAATGTCTGGTGCTACTACTGATAACATGATGTAACAAACTTATGAGTTACAATGTATATGTACGAGAAATTATAATGAATGAATGAATTTTCATGCAAGTGTATAACCTAATTTTAACATTTTTATATCAAAGTATCCGTCGCCTCGATGGCACAAATAGTCCGTAGCCCAGTAACATGCTTTCTGTTTTCTGCTTTTCATCCGCATCTTTATTGATGTTATTTTTTTGCACATGTTATGCATAAGCTGTTGCCATCCTCTTATTTGTATATGGAACGCGTAGTTTCTAAAAAGTTTTTGAGGAATATCTTTCACAGTCTCACCCAAACCCACGGCCTCCCTTAGAGACGATGTAGTCCTCGTAGACGGTGCGGACCCACTCGTGGAACTCCTTCTTCTGGGTCTGCTTCAGCGAGTCTATGCGGCTGTCCCACTGGTCAGTTACTCTCTAGGTTAAAAAAAATGAGGGATGCTTATAACAATGAAGCTGCTTTGTAAACGTGGCAATGTTTGTGTAACCTGCCCCCCCCCCCCCCCGACACCCGTCCCAGTACACTCAAAAAAGTGTTTGCACCTTTTGAGGAGTCCTTTATCTCACAACCATAATCTTCACCTGGCTTGCTTTATTGTTGTTTTTTTTTAAACTTGGTGCTCACTGATTTCCTGTTACGAAATCTATGTGAAGTCGATAGCACACGCATCATCAGTGACCATAAAGTGCTGGGAACGTGGCAATTATGCCACAAAAGGCACGTGAGCTAGATGGTGAATTATTGAAAGAAGTGGAAATTTAAGGGCTCATTTTTTCTTTGCTGGACAAAAAAACGGCAGATCCCACGCACAGTGGGAATCGATGTAATGCGAAGCAGCCAGCAAGGAGCAAATCATGCTGTACATAATATGCATGTCATGATTTACATGTTAGGACCTGTCATTTATGTTCGTCATACAGTCACGTCCCGCAATACCAATTTTGGTGTATATCAAGCAAGCGAACTCGACGCACCATGAGCGCGGCATGTAAGTAGTGTTGAAGATGACATGCATGCCAAAATTTTCATGTTACCACCTGCCACTTATGTTGGCTATACAGTCACGTCACTCAATACCAAATTTGGTGTATATCAAGCTAGCGAAATGGCCACAAGAGTGCCATGAGCGTGAAATGCAAGTCATGCTGCACATGACATGTCATTATTTCCATATTACCACTTGTCATTTATGCTCGTCATACAGTCACGTCACGTAAAAACAATATTGGTAAATACCAAGCTAGCGAAACGGCCATGAGCGTGCCATTAGCGTGGCATGCAAGTCATGTCGCACATGACATGTCATGATTTCCATATTACCACTTGTCATTTATGTTCGTCATTCAGTCACGTCACTCAATACCAAATCTGGCATATATCAAGCTAGCGAAAAGGCCGCAAGAGTGCCATGAGCGTGGCATGCAAGTCATGTCGCACATGACATGTCATGATTTCCATATTACTACTTGTCATTTATGCTCGCCATACCATCACGTCACGCAATACCAAATTTGGCGTATATCAAGCTAGGTAAACGGCCGTGAGCATGCCATGAGCGTGGCATGCAAGTCATGTGGACATGACATATGATAATTTCAATATTACCACCTGTCATTTATGTTGGTCATGCGGAAATGTCTCATCGCACCAATTTTTGGATATATCGAGTTAAGAAAACAGCCGCAGGAGCACTACGGCCATGGCGTCTAAATCATACTTTTCATGACAAGTTAGTCATGATTTTCACGATATGACCAGTCAATCATGTTCGTCATACAATCATGTTATGCCAGACCAATTTTGGTATAAATCCCATTAATGATACGGCCAGGAGAGCAAAAAGTCGTAGGCGGATAGATTAGATTAGAATAGATAGATAGATAGATAGATAGACAGACAGACAGACAGACAGACAGACAGACAGACAGACAGACAGACAGAAATGCTTCGAATTTTAAAAGAAAGACGGTGAATTACTGTTGTTGAACAGAAAGATGCCCCAAATATGCCCTTTTTTTTTAGGCATACAAGATAGATAATAATTATTGTTAGGGGATGGGACACTCACCAAGGGGTGTTTATGTTTTTTCCAGAGTGTACACAGATCAACCAGAGAGAAAAAATAATGTACCATTCTAAATTGGGGCTTTGCACTCTACTGCTACACCCCCCCCAAAAAAAAAAGAATGAGGCAGTTGTGTTGCAACTTCACTCTTCTATTTGAAAAGATGGTTTTAACACATAGTGCCAATGATATGAAAATCATTCTTCATGATGTACAGTATGATCCACTGTTAAAGGGAACACTCGCATGAGCACCTTTCAGATTGCTGGCTCGCTAACTGCAAGTGGATGTGTAAACACTGTTCATGCATGATACTACTCAGTCAAAAGGAGTCAGAAATGTCCAACCACCAGTAGTCTTATGGAAATATAAGGCACCATGCTTTTGCAATAAAGTGAAATCCTGACAGCCCTTGCACGCCAAATGTTACCGTTAACAATGCACCAAATTTTATGCCCCCTACGTGAGAAGAAGGTGCAATTGATAGTATATTTGCAAGAGGTATTCAAAACTTGAAGTGGTATGAGTTGTACTTCAGTCTACACCGCCCGATACTCACTGTCCTGGACAGTGTATAGAGTTTTATAGTGCTTTAAAGGGATTTAATGAGATTTGCATGGCAGAAATGCTTTCTCCTTCGCAATTCACAGCTGCACACTGACGAACGAATGAATGAATCATGGCCTAAAAGATGCCTATGCTCATTTTGAGTAACTAATATTGGCAGCTTGGGTTTAAACCCACAACATCCTCAACGCTCCTTGGTGAGGTGCGCTCGGGCAGCGGCCTGCTCCATTGGCGTCCCGGAATAGGGTCTAGCCACTCAAGCATGCAATATGCAGCAACTCTTTGGTTCCTTTTCTCAAATAAAAATGTTTACCACCACCACCACCTCATAGTTGGAGATCCAATTGAATCGCAAGTGACATGTACAAAGTTACAAATTGTGTCACTAGGCACCGTGATCATGAAATGTCATTTCATCACTCGTCAGAGATGACTTCTGCAGCATTAAATTTTATTATTTTTTTTGCTAACTACAACTTATACATAGATGTGCAAAGTTAACTTACTTGAGTTTCTTCGAAGTGTCTAGCCGCAATGTCATTGATGTCGCGGTCAGTGAGGCCAAGCCCAACTTGTTGCACACAGCGTTCCATTTCATGCGTTTGCCTTTATTTGGGAAGGAAGGAATGGTTAGGTTACAAATGCCAAGCTCACATTAGGTGCCTTGAAATTAGTACTGGCTTCTATTGTGGTCATTTGGTTTTGGGTCATGGTGGACGTCTTGCAAAGTGAGAAGGCAAGGGAGTACATGTGAAAGCAACGGGTTAAAAAAAATTAACAGAAAATTCTTAGGTCATACATGTCAAAACCATAAGGGTTATGAGGCACACTGTAGTAGTGGGAGGAGTCCATATTAATTATGACACACCTGGGGTTCTTCGCTGTGAATCGGCTGTTTTTCAATAAGGTTGAAAGCTGGGCTAGTCGGTGACTGATCATTATACCATATGGTGAAATAGTGCACTTCGGACAAGGACAAAGGGGACAAGAAAGACATGACACCCGCAAGTAAATGTATATTAAGAAATTAATTAAGAGCCCATGCATTCTTATCAAAAAACAAACAGTCCTATTGCTTGAGTGCACACACTCAAGCGATAGGACTAGGCATGTGTAGCTTAGACACTTTAAAAATAATAAACAGTCAAGAATAGCGGCAAGATAAGAAGTACTGGCAGTTGCTTACACGTGCTTCAAAAATAAGTGGAAATAGGTAACATGAAGGAGAGCCTTGACAGCTGCAAACACTACAACTTCAATTAAAGTTCTTCCAGGAATTCCTGATGACTCAATGAACACGATTGACTAATGCAGCTGTCTTTTCTTTTGTCAATGTGAAATACTTCTACAATATCCCTGGTTTGTTGGTTCCCATCATGGAAAAGAATGATTACCTCTTCTGCAAGTGGCTCAGGGTTTGATCGCGTTCTCGCACCATGTCGCCGACGGCCAGTGCATAGCTGTGCTCCAAGTTGAGCATGGTGTCCAGCGCCGGCGAGTGTATAAGCGTGTGGTACATTGTGGGGAACTTGCTGTCCGGCGTCTCCTCTTCGGGGCTCGCATAGCACAAGTGTTCCTGTGGCCCAAAAAAAAAGGACAGCGTAAGCTGTGCCACATAGACAAGAGAACAGAGTTGGGCTAGTTTGTACTTGCTGACTTGAGACTATGAAATTGCGCAAATAAAGATGACACATCAGGCAAAGAAGCAAACAGGACTTGGCGTTCATCCGGTATGTTTCTTCACCTGGTCCTTCACCTTTTTGCGCACTGTTTCATTAAATCTCAAGCCATGTAGATAAGCTTCTGAACCACTCAACAGAGTTTGCAAAGACCAGTGAACATTAGTTTACAAATAAATTCAGTAACTTCTCCAGTTGGTGCATACTTGAGAAATGTGCTTGGTTAAAAAGTTCTCTGCAATAGGCTTGACATTTAATACGCACATGGATGCTATTCAATGCGGAGAGAGACAGTTTTATTTCTATTTATGATTGTGTTTTTGTCACCTGCCCGTGCTACTCGATAATCTATAGTAATTATGTTGTATACAAACGTCGCTATTGACTACGGCACGCGCTGGTGGCACGCGCTGAGCGGCCGCCGCACAGAGAAGGAAGAAGATGGAATAAACAGCAATGTCTCCGTTTATGCTGTCATTTATTATGCACGATATAACAAATTATGTTGTCGGTCTCAATTAGTACATCTGAGTGGATGATCTAGAACGTTCGCAGGGACAACTCGTAGAACGTGTAACATGTCTGTAGCAAGGCAAGCAAGTCAATGTAGGCATGAACGCTAAGTATTTATAAGCCTCTCTGACAGTTTCCTTGAAACCTATGCGCCCACACTGTCAATTAATTAATTTCCTGAACTTTTGTACTAGTACCCTAGCGCACATATCTTTCCCCTTTACCGTGACTAAGAGGCACTGAGTTAAAAAGAGCGAAGAGATATAGAGAGCTAGCCTGTTGTGGTTATAGATGGGCTAGCCGCTGATTCTGCAGGGAAACCAAGATCTAGCACGTTTATTTCGAGTGTGTACTCTGAGCCAGAGTCCTTGGATAGGTTAAAGGACTCTACGTTCGTCCGACAAGCTCTGCTCATGGTGACCGCATCAACAAGTATTTTAGCCGAACCACTCACCTCCCGAAAGGCACGCGCCCAGCGCTCCGCCAACGTCGCGACGTCTCCGTCCTTGCGGAACTTCTCGATCGCTTCCGTCGCTGCATCGTCGTAGAAGAGCTCGGTCTCCCGAGAGACAAAGTCGCCCAGGCTCTTTGTCAAATCTGCGCCAGAGCCGCTACACTTTTAGAACTGTGCAATAGGGAGGTATGTACGCGTGCAGTTCATCGAACACAGCGCTGGATCAGAGGGAACGGGCTCACCGTCTTCGACGTAGCAGGGCAGCTTATCTTCCTGCATCAGTCGGAAGACGATCTCCTTCAGCGGAAGCTCGTTGGGGATGCGGATTGCGCGCTGTACTTTAAACTCGCGCTTGGCGTACGTCGCGCACCAGACGAACTCTCGCTCGGCTGTCGGCGGGGCTGCAGTCATCGTGGGCCTTTCTTTCCTTTCTGGGTTTCACGGGAGTCAGAGTCGTTCCTCCGGAAGACGGGCTAGCAACTGCCCGCGGCAATTCGCGAAAGGGTTGCTTTACATTTCACTTACATGTCACTCAACGACTTTGGAACTCGGGCTCGCCGTCACTTTCTGTCGGCATCGGCGACAGCGTTTCCGAAACCACGCCTTCTTGACTTGCGGATCGGATTGGATTTGTGTCTGTCGTTTGATCATTGTGTAGAGATCCGCATTGCGTGTCCCCGCTTATTTTGGTGCGACTACGAATGGCAGAAGTTTTTCACAATGAATAGAACAGCGTAAAAAAAGAAAAAAAAACAGAATTAACAAGCTGAAAACATGGTGACGGTGTTTCCAGCTTGACACGGGTGTTTTCATGAGAAGAATACCCTCATTTTTGTCAATCGTGTGTATTCCATATGAAGAAAAAAAAATGCCGATTAGCTTATTGTGTTGGAAGAAACTCTTTACTTTGAAAAATAATGAAGTGGCAAGCAACATCGTTAAAAGCAGTGTTTCGCTTAAATCCGAACGACAGAGGAAGCGGTTGTGCAGATTCTTGAGAATAACGTAATGCCTGTTGGCAACCTTGCCACGTGACTGAGGTTTTCGCAAAAAGGACTATGGAATGAACCATGCACATGAGATTAATGACAAGGAAAATATTCCACATTTTTGTTTTCTCGTTTATATAAAACATTTATTTACACAGTCGACAACCGCTCAGCTGTCGCAGTTGAAGCTGCTATGAAAAATGCACATAGTGAACACCTTCAATAAGGTTTAATGAAGATAGGTTAGCCTCGAAAGAGCCATTGGTCAGGTCCTGAAAAGAAAACAAATCCAATCAGCTTGCAAGGAAGAAGAAAGACTACCGTACTAGTAAATGCCTACCAATTTCATGCATATAACCAATGGCGGTGTGGCATCCCTAAAATGAATGATGGGTACCCTTGGTCTCGGCACTTCCTGCAACAGAGGAACAAGGCACTACCTTTGGCATCAATTAAAGTGCAAGCAAGTCATGTACGATCACAACGTGTTGTAATGTTTGGGTGCATTTGTAACTGCGGATCATTTCAGGCTTCCAAACATATACCCATCAGCAAGAGTGTTAACACAAATGTTTTGCGCCAAGAAAAAGCTGATGAATTTATTAGTAACTCAGATGTACAAGCTGAAATTGACGAATGCATTGTAAAGGTTACAATGCAAGGTTCGGGCTGCACTGTTGAATTTTAAGTGAAATTCACAGGGAGAGAAGAAAATCGGGTTTATTGCACAATATCTTGTCCATACACAGTTTTTTCGTAAGACTCTATTTGCATATTTAAGCCAACTCCAGTGGCTATGTATCACACTGTTATACTTTAATTCTGTTCAGCCTGATCAGTTTTATATTGCTGTTTGCATCCCTATTTAGATCTGCACTTACGTACGTTTTGTGCAGAGTTCTGACGACACTACGTGTCTGACAAGCATTGTCCCTCATACAGTGCACATTGTTTGGAAGCTTGAACGGGCAACAGACACTATTCCTACGACTCTTTAAGGCTCTGAGACAAAAGTTATATAGGGCCCCAGTGCAACGGTCAAATGCCCAGTCACGCAGGCAGTGGCTTTGAACCTTTTGAGAAAGCCTATAAAGTATAGACTCTCGTTAAACGGAACCTGAAGGGACCGAGAAAATATGTTCCATTTAACAGGAGTTCCACTTACTGAGAGATAAACACGGTTGAATTATTCAGGTACCAAACCAATCATGGTAGGAGCAGCTCTTCTATTTAGGTAGCAATTCTGTTTAAACAACAACATAATAATAATAATATGTGGGTTTTACGTCCCAAAACCACGATATGATTATGAGAGATGCCGTACTGGAGGACCCCAGAAATTTCGACCATCCGGTGTTCTTTAACATGCACTGACATCGCACAGCACACGAGCCTCTGGTATTTTCCCTCCATTGAAATGTGACCCCCGTGGCCAAGATCGAACATGCGACCTTCGGGTCAGTAGCCGAGCACCATAACCACTGCTCCACCATGGCAGACGATTTAAGAGGTTTACATTTACTGACAGTCTACTGTATACCGCCGCCAAAAAAAAGCACTTAATTCAAGCAAGACACCTAACTGAACAAAACAGAAAGGCAAGGTACCTCAGATTCTTCATGGATGTACACCCCCCTGGAGATTTTCTTCTCATCGACGTCGCAAAACGCAGAAACCTAGGGGGTAGAGAAGAGTCGGGCAGTGCCTCAAAGAGACATGAAACAGGAAGTAAAATGTTCGTGTGCACTTTTACCTTTCTTCGGTTCACAATGTCGAGGCTCCTGTAAAACCTGCGACCCTGCTTCCCAGCGTTCCAGATGGTAAAACTTGGCCAATGCACCAAGATGTGCTGCTTCAGTCTGTCAAGCCGCAGGTCCCAAATGGTAGACCTGCGACGAGTTGAGGAATGTGTGCTAGATCAGTGCAAAGACAAAAAGTGAGCAGTCTCGCGAAAGCAAATAAAGCAACGACAGCCCCAGAAAGTGGTGGGAGGGAGAAGCCGCCCTCGTAAAGATTCGACCTGCCCCTCCATCCCCCTTGGAAGCACAAGAAAGCTAACCCTATAGTAACTTCAGAGGTGCTCCTGCCCTCGTGAAAACCTTTTTCATAGACAAGCTGCATAACCTTCCAAGGTGGCTTTCCTGCAATACAAAAATATATACATAATGGCACTGCATCCTGTCCTTGCTACAATGCTAACATGCAGTGCAGTGTTTCATGGCCAGACTAGAGAGAGACACAATGCGCACTCTCATTCACGTGCAGCGCTAGGGCCCAACACATGAAACGCTACACTGCACATAACTTGTAGCAAATGGGACGCACCTCCATTGCCCATGAGTTTTCAACAGCGAAGCTGTTTAGCAAATCGTTTCTTGTGAGTCGGTCACAGAAAACTGTCATCATCTTAACGGGTATATGCCACTGTGCAGCCTACCAAAAAAGCTATCATCATCATAAAAGGGTATGTGGCCACAGAAATGGGTAAATCCCACTGCTCATCACTGGTCCACTAAAAACGAAGAAGACAACAGTTAGCTTAAGAAATGGCTTCGAAGCAACGGCGGCGAGCCAAAGACCCCGAGTACGTATGAGAGAATACTAGGGAACGGGAACGGCAATCGCGGCTGCGAGAAGACCTCGAAGCAATGGAAGGCCTACACCAACAATGACGTGCCCCTAGATCTATGAGAGGTGCGAACACTTGGTTTCAGCACTAGTTTCTGTCTCTGGAGTTTGGACAACCGCGTCGTGTCTGTAACTGTCTGTGGTTTATTTCGAACCTCTCTGCGCTGAGAATCAACATAGAAACAACCTAGCATCACAAAAGCTAAAGCCATAAAACAACCTAGCATCACCTAGCTAAGGCCTAGAAACAACCTAGAAGCAACCAAATTAGTCTTCAGAATCATCCAGTTTCGCTGTTTCAAACCTTGCGCGGCTAAGTGTAAGCTTCGCCAATATTTTTTGTAGTGCAGGAAAGCTGCCTAGTAGTTTTTGCAGTTCATTCATTTTGCAGTTGTTCCCAGATAGGATAAATCCGGGTGCCACCCCTGAGGCAAATAATAGTCGCGTACAAGTACTGCACAATTAAAAAGCACCCTACTCTGCTATCGTGAACGTAGACTGTTGCGGGTGGTAACGGTAGGTCAGGAGGTCTTTCTCCACCCTGGCAATATTCCCTCCGAGGCCGAGGTGCTTGTAAAAAAAGATGAGGTCTTCAGGAGTTCCCTAAAGGGAGGCGGACAACAGAACGCAGAAAATTGTAGCATGACGCCTATACTGCTAGTCTACGTGAACAGAACGTTCAAAAGCACATGCCTCAAACCTATACCTTTCCAGTTTCGTCGAAGCCACCTACAGCGTCGAAGACGGCTCTGCTGCAGAACCATGTGGGCATGATGACAGTGGGTCCGTGAGATGTGTAAATCTGAAAATTTTGTATTGGCGATATGTTGTAGGTTTAATAATAGTTTTTTTTTTTTAATACACAGAACAAAGCTTGTAGGGCCCATCAAATCGCACCACTAAGAGAAACAGGACACGGAGAAGGTGACACATGCACATGTACTGTGTCTGATGTATGCACACACATACTGTGTCCTACTTTTCCTGACCAAATCATTACATTATTTCAGCTAATATAACAAGACGAAATTCGGCTTGTTGGTAGGGATGCATCAAAGAAAAAGTTAGGCTCGCGTACAAGGGCACAAGAAAAGGGAACTCAAACTCTTGAGTGACTGCTGGAACCCAGTAAGAATATTAGGTAGTAATAGTTTAAAACAGCGTGAAGTAGACACGGACATAACTGCACACAGGACCAGAGCTGTACTATGGATATGCACCTACCGGCTCGCACTAACTCTCTTTTAAGCTAGGTAGCACTGGACATTGCTCAAGATGGCAGACTTTACATCATAAATTTGTAATAGAAGAAAAAGTGAGACATGCACACGAACAGAAGTGAAGGAAAAAAGCGCAACATGATCTGATAGTCCGCGTTTGCGTTGTTCGCTTCCATTCCATGTCTGTATGCCTAGATATCGCACAATCAATTCAGTGGCCTGTTACCTGAACAGTGAGCTTTCTTGGATCCAGAGTGTTGGCCCATAACGTATAGCGTTCAGTCGATCCTTCGGGTAAACGATGATACTGGGAGCCAACAATCTGAAAGACAAAGAATATTCTTTTTTTTTTGTGTGTGTGTGTGTGTGTGTGTGTGCTGAAAAATAAACCTCAGCCTGTCTGGTGCAGAGGAAGAATATCTAAGAGCTTCATTTGGATTACTGGTATGATGCAGTGGTCGAAGCTTATTTTTGGCTTCATGCTTTTTTCTGTTTTGATATTTCTGTTATTTTGTATTCAAATAAATCATGCAGTCTGACAGGCCTTACAAGAACTTGTCTACAAATACTAAACCACGACATGTACGGCGTGCTTTCAAACAATTCTCTCACCGTGTTGGGCGATTGTTTTGTTGCTTCGTAGAACTGCTCTTGAACACGGGACGGGTGCATGACGTCATCCTGCGTGACGTAAAAAAAAAATTTGTCAATCCGCATTGGCACTCGCTAAAGACGTAAGACGCGGAGCTTGAACTCACGATGTCCTGAAAGCAAAGGTACCGGCCTTTGCTCTGTCGCACGGCAGCATTTTTTGCGAAGCCAACTAGAACAAATTAAAAGATAAAATGAGTTATTCGCAACACGCCCTTCCCCTATGTGTGCGTGCGTTCACCTCCTCTTGGTTTGGAACCCGGATCGCCCGACGAAATGCGGACAGAAAACCCGCGCGATTCTAGTTTCGGTTTCCACTCTCGCAACAGCTCGGCCGTGCCGTCCTGCGAAGTTTTTCGAACAAAGATCTCAATCACTTCAACTCTAACGAATATCGCTAGCGGTGTCTTAAGCGTCGCAAAGATTACCGTGCTAGAATCGTCGTAAATGGACACTTCCAAAGTACCGTCGAATTGCTGTTGCGCAACTGAGCTCAGGCATTCGTCGATCCATTGCTCGCCGTTGAAGACTGGGATTATAACCGACTGCACGGAGAAACCGACAGCGTATTTTAGCCCGATCACGATGGAAAGGTATTCGCGCGAGCCTTACCACATCTACGGCATCGTCTGAAGTGTCTCCAGTCATCGCTGAACCAACAATATCGAGAAACTTCGCACTTCGCCACTTCGCCGGCAACAACGAACAAGCACAAGCACGCGGACGTGTACGGACGTCAAAACTGGACCAGCCAAAACTTTTCCTCAATAGGTGGTTGGCTCGGATTGACTCGGCTGTTACGTGGCGGCTTCGGCTTGGCACACGTGGTAAGAGAGCACGTGTGTTTGTTGATCCTTGCTTTCGGATCTCCGGAATGACTTCTCGTGTCACCCATTCTCTATGATGATCAGTACAATCAGGTTCCCCAACTATGACCGAAAAAACGTTGAGATCTATTTCGACGCTATTCCTCGCCTGCGTCCCTGTCGCCGAACTGAGGAAATTGCTGGTAAGTCGGTGGCGATGAACTTCTTCCATGATTGAAACTTCGCCATATGCATGGTAGAGAATTGTTCATATTTAAGAAAGGCTGCAGTGATCGATGACGGAATTTGTTGGGATAACTCGCACTAATGCTCCCTTACGAGTTCTCGTAATATTCATGCATGCAGGATGCAGTGCCGAGCGAACTACTGACGCAGGAATTTCAGGAAACGTTAATCGGTCGTACAATTCTCCATCCTACTGCGGCAGCCTACCCGCCGAGACCCGTGTACATCCGGAATTTCCTCAAGTGTCTCATCAACAAGGTATGGCTCGCCGATCACTGAAATCGCGGTCTCCAGCGACTCTTAACCAACCGCAGAATCATCCTCGCTTTCGCAGCTGGAAGAAAAAAATGTCGAGATCGCCGACAACCTGTACGTCCACTTTGCCGAGAAACTCGGAGGCGTGAACAGCGATGAAGACATCCCCGGCTTTGTCACGTACACCATTGTGAGTTTTCCGGCTGCATTTGCTTGTTACAGCTAAACTTTTTCTCGACCGAGTACTCGTAATTAGACATGACGGATCGATCGTTTTCTTTCTAGGACGCTCGCACGACAGGTCACGTTAAAAGAGCACACCGCTTTTGTGATTGGTGGAACGACAGGCCTCACAACATGGCAGGTAAGATTCCTTTACAGCGAAGCCGTGTATGCCTATAGAAGGTGGGAGAATGTGGCGATTTGTGAGTGCGCAGGAACTATCATCATCAGGAACGGGCATTTGGCACAGAAATTTGGCGTTTGTCACCACAGGTCCACTTGAAAACAAAGAAGCAAAACTAGCACACAGTGTGGCCAATCCCCCCTTGTGGTATGAGCCAGTTTCACTTAGGCGACAAGACAAGACCAGACGCTACGTCAAAGGGCCTCATTTGCACTAGCATCTCTTCAGGTTTTGCCAGCACAAAGAGAGAGAGAGAAAGGTTAAGTAAAAGGCGGGTAGGTTAACCAGGAAGAAAACTTTCCGGTTTGCTAGCTAATAATGATACCCGCCACACCGTGAATCACTACCCAAAATATCCTTCAGGTGTCTAAAGTATCCTTTTGAGGTAATGTCACCAGACGCATGGAAGCACGCATCTCTTGATTGTGCTGATAGAGAAATCCAAAAGCTACGACAGAAGACCCTTCGATAGATCCCACCTCGTGATAAACATCAGGGCCACACATTTTAGCTTCACTGGTTAACTACTTTTTATGGAATGCCTAGGCGGTAATTTTTAAGTGCAGAGCTCTTTAGGGGGCCAGGCTGTCTTATTCTCTTGTATGCTGTCATTGTCGCTTGGCATCACACAGGCAAAAACACATATAGCATAGCCTGCTATAGTGTATTGAGCACGTGTACACGCCAAGGAGCAGTCTTATTCCTCATTGTTCTTTGAGCGCCTTCGTGATGATATTAACGCAGGCAAAACTACGTATAGCTTAGCGAACTGTCGCATATTGAGCGCGCGCACGCATCAAAGAGAAGGTATAAAAATTGAAAGAGGAAGGAAGCGAGAGAATAGAAAGAGAGAGAAAGCAATAAAAAAAAGAAATGGGAAGAAAAATAGAAATAAAAAGAATAACAGTATCCACGGAGTGAATGATGATGAGTGGGTGAAGCTCCGGAGGTTCATCGGTAAACCGTAGAATCTTCCATGAAATTCGCCCAGTACATCATCAAAGAGCGTGTCAAACACTGTGTGTATATATACAAGAAATTTGTATTTTAATTGTGAGCGTGATTTTCCGTTTTGTTTTCATTGTTCGTTGGTCGTGGTTACCATTTACATAAGCCGTGGCTTCTGTTCCCCCCTTCATTATAATGGCTTTATGGTCAGGTGAAATGGAGGGAGAGCAGTTCCTGGATGGGAGTCGTAGTCGAAAGTTTGCAAAGACGAGATCGATGCAGGTTCCTCGAATGGTGGTTGGTTGCATGTGGTCAAACAATATGCATGTGAGACCATATCGCGATGCCATGTGTTGTATGGCATTGCGATCATCATCATCGTCATCAGCGTCATTGTTATGACGCATAGTGGGTACATTCCATGTGCTGTGCCGTGATGGCAGCGTGCGTCATCGCACAGGGGTGGCTACGACGACAACGCAGGACGACGCGGGACTAGCTTACGCCTTGAGGAGCTTCGCCCCTAAAAGGGAAAAGCACAGAAAAAACTGGAAAAGAGAACATGAAAGAAAAAGAGGAGGAAAGCAAGAGAAAACCGAAAAGAAACAAGGAAAGCTGCTCAGCTTCCGCACTTCCTTCAGGCTTGGCACCACTAGGGCGAAGCTGCCTTAATTTTTCTGTTGTCCTATGGACTGTAATTATTGAATTTGTTTCTAGTGAAAGTTTCCTTTGTGAGGCAGTAACGTAATCATGCACATGGGCATCCTTTCCAGATGCATAGGTTGGCCTTTAATTGCTGCTTAAAACTTTGCGCAGTTCATAAGCTTATCAGATAATCCAAAAACCTTTGTCAGGCCACAGGTTTGTCGCGCTTTTGCTACAAGTATGGCCTTCTAGGTGTTGCTGCTGACTAGGATTCATCATTTTAGCTTTGCTTGAGCTGATAATTATTATACCTTTATGTTTTTCTTGTAGGCATCAAAGTTTCTGTCTGAATGGTGCCTCGAAAACAGGCATCTCTTGCGTGGCAAGTAAGCTTGAAAACTTCTAGTCAGTCTGTTTGCCCAAAGTGAGTGCAGGTTTCAGTAACCGCAGCGAACCGTTTCATTGCAGGCGCATTCTAGAACTGGGATGTGGCATCGGACTGACTGGCATCGTCGTGTGCAAGACCTGTTGCCCCCCTGTCGTACACATTCACTGATGGTCACGATGCTGTGCTTCGCTCACTGGAGGAGAACCTCAAGTGGAACGGTGTCACGGAGTGCCACGCAAGAGTTGAAACGCTTCATTGGGGCGAGCACGAAAGCTTCGAGGAACGTTGCACAGCTGACATTATCCTCGGAGCTGGTATGTTGGAGCTTGCCTGGTGAAATTCACAAAAACTAAAGTATGCTTGGAACTAAAGTGACTGTTCGGGGGGCATTGATAATCCATAAATACGTTTAAAAAAGTGCCAACCGGACGTGGAGAAAAAGGCACATAACAAGCATCTGTGCGTATGTTGCATTCCTTTTTATACGTGTCCAGTTCATGCTTTTTAAACGTACTCAAGTGATCGAAACCAAGCAGGCAGGCAAGGAGGATGGTGCAGTGTATTCTTTCTACCCTTCACTAGCAGAGGCCCTGGGAAACTTCTGGTGCTTAGTAATCCTTTATTTTCACAAGTGATCCGTACAAATTTTGCAAGACATGGCAAAGAGACAATGCCAGCAACTGTACACTGTCTACATGTACAGTGTGACATAGATAGCAGATACATAAAACACAATGTGAACGCGGTGAGATGTAAACAAATTATGAATATGGCCTTTTGTCGTGGAAAGGCCATGTACATAAAGAAATAGTTGCACATGTGTGCTCATTTGTTGAGCACATATATACATATGAAGATTAGTTTAGTACAGTTTGCAATTTACCATCCAGTTTATATATCTGATCTTTCCCCGCAGAAGTATTCCAAGTTTGGCTATGAAAAAAGGTAGCAATAGTGCACTAACAACAGAAGCCCACACATTTCTTAATTACACGTGTAGCTAATTAAGTTTACAAAGTGAATTTTGCCATACTAAACATGTGCATAGTAATGCATAATACATATATATGCGTTTTCCTGTTTGAAAAAATGTGCGGAATGACGTCCTGTGCATTGATTGTGTGCGAAATGTCTTGTTTCTTTCTTTGCAAAGTTCACTGTGTAGGCGCGAGGCTGGAAGTTTCTTGAGGACGCACACTTACCAGTATTGCAAATTTGCCCGCATGGGCACCTGAAGTGTCTTTCGGTTTCCGATGTATTTGCAATGACGCTTCAGTAATCAGTATTCCCTGTGTGTGTCATGTACTTCATGCACACTACTGGACGTGTGCGTGGACAGGCTCACACAGTGCTTCACAGGCTTGTGTTGCAGTTTTGCCATACATGGCACATTTTATTGACGCTCCTGTTGCTCTTGCGACTTTCGAATTTCTGCAGACCTGGTGTACGACCCGGAAGTCGTGCCAGCCCTCGTTGTGACCCTGGCGGCTCTGCTGGCGCACGGCGGCACCGCGTACATCGCATCGACGATCCGCAATCCTGAAACTCGTGCATTGTTCCTCAGTAAACTAGGTACGTTTGCTTTTCGTGGTCATGCAGTTAACAGCTGGCATGCTACTTTTGCTAGTAGGCAATGATTGTTGCACTCCTGCAGCACACCTTGTATTTCTTTTACCCTGCTCATTTTGTTATACAGTTGGACCCACATATATCGAACCAACATATAAAAAATTATTGTGGACATGGAACAGTTGTTAAATCCCCTTGAATATATTTTTGATACTTATATTAAAATATTTTATGCATCAAATGACCTCTATATCCCTTTCTGAGCCGAATTTTTTCTAGGGTAGAACAAAAATTTTAATGTTCTTTTCTAGCTAAGAGGCGATTGAAAAGCATGCAAAAAAATAAAGGAGACTGTAAGTACAATCGTTTCCTCAGGAGAACCATGTCCAGTATTACTGGACACTAGGATTAATTTGTTGCACATATGGGTACTCACATTCTGCTATCTTTCTTGCTTTTGGCCCTCTGTGAAGGTCAGTCGTCTTATAAAACAAAAACGGTTCGTTTTGAAAAAGTTTCTCATGGTTAGCTCCACGAAGGGGAGAAAACCTGGGAGGGAGCGCGCCTAGCGTCCAGAAGTCAACCTCATCAGACGACGCTCCCTCCTCGTGCTCCATGCTCTTGTTAGATTCCCAGCATGCCCCAGTCTCATTTTCTATGGCTAGGCTTCAAGACTGTCATGTGACACTGGTGACACTGCCTCTTTTTTTCTTTTTTCCTCTCCATGTTTAGCATGATGTGCGCCAATTGCATCCTGGTGTCCAGTATACTGGACATAAATACATTCTCGCATTTCCAGCAAACTTCTGATTACAAATGCTACTTTTTTTGCAACAATGTATCAAGCAGACAAAGGACAGCACGCACGACTTAAATTATTTGAATTGCGCGAAGAGAGCTCCTAAAATAATTTTGTATACTTGACAACATCGTGCACGCGCACTTCCGCGTGGATGACACCACTACTCTGAGGTGCCGTCATCAGAAAATGGGGCTGAAGGGGGAACTACATTTAAAAACATGTTGCTGGACTCTTACAGAAGCCGCCAAAGCGGTTTCGGTTCAGATTGTAGCTCTGCTTGCTTTTCTGCACCGCTTTTTTTCGTTATGTCTATTATACTGGTCGCTGGGTCGAAAAGGGATATAAAACTCTTTTGTGATCCCTTTCAGGTTAGATACATCTGGCTTTGACTGCACTATGCAAAAACATGAACAGTAGCAGGGTGTGGGAAACAAAATGTCTTTCGTTTCTATTTTAGTTCCTTACCATCGCAAAAAGTTCCGTTCCGTTTCTGTTCCAGAAACGAAAAAAAAATGTTCCGTAACGGTTCGTAACGGTTTTTATTTGTATGCAAGATTTGAAGTGAAACTAATGATAGCACTCCTCTTGAGAAAATGGGACAGAGGTAAAACACGTTCCTTTAGAGGAACGCAATTCACTGTACCACAAATTCCTACAAACTAGTGCGGACCGCTACCCTTCGAATTCATAGTATTTATTTTCTAAAAAGTGAATAAAGGTTTTTTTCGAGCAGGCTTAGTGCTTTGCATCAAGGGAGTGAGCATCATCTTGGAAGCAAAATGTCATCGAGTGTACTCTCTGATGTGCGAGACCGCTGTTCTGATAAAACAAACGTCAGCGCCAAGAATGCCCTCTCCACATTGGCCGGTGTAATAGGCACACAAAAGACCACTTGCGTTAATATAAGCATCTCTGGTTGCCACTGTTTTCGTCTTTCACACAATTTCAACACATTTTTACTTTGTAATTCCTGCCTGAGATACGTGCTATTACTGTATTCTGAGATATGCTTTATTGCTCATGTTGCATGACCTCGGTAGTTCCGGATTGCCAAGTTTTTGCCGTGAACCGAAAAACGATTGAAAAAAATTTCGGTTTCACTCCGGAATGAAATAATAGATAAAGTTTCAGTTGCGTTTTCGTTCTGGTGAAAAATATGGTTGCTTTTTTTTTTTTGTTTTTCGTTTTCGTTCTGACACACCGAACAGTAGACCGCTCTTCCGCTCTTATCGCTGCTGCCCCACTGGCCGTCATCATGGGACAGACAGCTGGTCACTATAGTCTTTGCTCTAGTATGACCAGTCAACTAGACCCGTAGCTAGGGCTCCATGCTTTCGGAATTTATTTTTCTTGAAATTCAGAGGGTTTTTCTGGACTTTATATTTTGGTGGAAATTGCAGCATTTATCAGAGTTTATTCCCCCCCAATTCTCTGAACATATCCCCAATTCTTCCCCATATATCCCCAATTCTCTGAAATCCGGAGTTTAATTTTGCATTATTCTCTTAGATGAAATGTTATCTGATCATGAAAACATCCTACCACATGAAAGCATATTTTAATTGTCTGGAAGATTTGAATGCACAAACACATATATACACTCAAGCACAGATACCTGAATACAAAACACCCAAGTTGGTGCATGTTGCAGCCTTAAAGCTTGTTGTATTAAATGCAAGCATACTTTACGAGGTCTGTACATTCGATGTCGTGTGGAACGTCCCAGTGCCGTCAAGGGGACATATATCAAGATGTCTCTCGTCTCGCATTCTTGGGGGGCCCAGCATACGTTGACATCTCTCGCTCTATACACATCAAGGCCTTTGTTAAATGTGCCGATGGGTGTGGTCTGTGAGATACTGTTGACATGAGGTAAAGTTTATATCGGCCAACCCAGCAGGTGAATCAATGACCACTTAAAACATGTCCTTTTGATAAAGAGTGGAACAGGGTCATATCGTCCGTTGAAATCGGAAGTTAATCGGATAAATCCAAATTGTCAAAAATTTTTCTGGTGAGTGTTTATCAGATTTTTTTCGTATTTGATCCAAAAACACGGAGCCCCAACCATAGCCAATTAGGACTAGAAAGTCCTTACACTGAAATAAACGTCCAACCTGATATGCCGCATTGTCTGCTGGATCCTTCGGTACGCCACACTCTGCTGTAAGTTTGCACTTATTTATTTTTCATACTCTGGGGCCTGAAGGCATTTACAGAGAGGAGTGGATATAGCTAGGCTTGTGCGAATATTACTGTATTCGAATTCGCTTCGTTTCGAATTTAAATTAGTGAAAATTTCAAAGTATTCGAAATGAACCAATAGGTGTATATTAGTCCGCATGTAACTCCCCTGTAAAGGTGGTTTCACTGCAGTGGAGGGGTGCTAAGCCGTGAAAGCACCTATTCAAATGTATATTAGCCCGCTTGTAATCCCCTGTAAAGGTGGTTTCACTGCAGTGGAGCGGTGTTAAGCCGTGAAAACGCCTATCCAGGGGAAATCCGCACTGCCGCGAAGCCCCATTTCAAGGTTAAATAAACATATTACCCTCCCATCGATTCATCATTTTTTTAAGTTTAAAAGCTTGTTATACCGGCTTATATGCTCTAAGTATAGTAAATTTTAAAATGTAACATATTTTACAGGTTATCACTTGCATTCTACTGAAAGTCAAATCCTGCTACTATTCAAACTTGTTTCCACTTCCTTTGAACTATAAAGAATGTAATTTGCACAGGCCTTGTTTCAATTTTTAAAAAATATTCTGCAGGTTAGTTGGGTCATGACAAATATGCCCATTTTTCTTTATAATATGTCGTATATGCTATTCGAATTTGATTCGAAATTATTCGACCAAAATCACTATTTGCTTCGAATTCGCTTCGAACCTAAAATTCACTATTCGCACAAGCCTAGATATAGCTATTAGCTAATGACAGCTTGCTTTAATGTGCACCACATGGGAGACGGCAGAGGAAAGGCTTGATATTTCAGTTATTGGCAGTTCTTCGAAGGAAAGGGTTAAAAGGCACATTCGTGCACTTCCTTGGGATTATTTTGAAGTTGCTGCATAATGGGTTATAGGATTAATGACGTGACATATGATCCCTAAGAATAGGATTAGCGTGACATACATCATGACAAGGCATTTGTGGTGAGAAGGTGGACTTAAATACTCCAGAACACTGTCCAAGTTTCAACTTTAAAGCCTTTGAAGTTACTGTTCTATGGTGGTCAGAGGAAAAGGGTAGGCCTTACAGCATTCCTCGGGTCTTATGGAAGCCACTGGTCCCCTGTTCATTATAATCTGATGAACCAATAGATTGAAAATTATTGGAAAATATTAAAGAAAGAATGCTTGAAAACCTGAATCAAAGGAGATGGCTGAAAACAGTTCTCGTGTATGACATAAGTACATAGTATTGTAAATTCGTATAATTTAAGCAACATATTTAAAAAAAATAGACTCCTTAAATTTTTGTTCTGACGTGCAACTCTTCTTTTGTGATGTAGTACGATGTAAACGTGTTATGAAATGCAATAGTAAACACCTAGTTGCTTTCGAAATCTCTATAGACGTAAAGTAATTGCTTCAACAGCGACTTGTGCGTGTTCTCCTTGTAAAAATACTTTTTCTTTCTTTTGTCTTCTCTCTTTCAGCAGACGAGGCATCGCTGCAATATGAACCATGCGCAGGTCCACGAGAGAAAATTTTCTTCTACGATCGCTCTTGCCCGGTTGCCATAGACAAGATCACAGCATGTTCTAGATGACACAAAAATTCACACTATAGCACATTACATAGGGTAGGGGATTTATGTTAACGGTGGCTGCATTTTGATGGCGTCAAAATGCAGATGCAAATACGCCTTTTTATACTTAGATTTAGGTGTGCACTAAAGAATTCCAGGTGGTTGAAATTATTCCGGAGGTTCCCCACTATGTGGCCTTATAACTGTGTCACGCGGGCACTTTTGAAAGGCCATTGAAGCGCCACAACCTGGCTTGTGCAAACAGTAAATTTTAGGTTCGAAGTGAATTCAAATAGTATATATCACATATTATGAAGAAAAGTGAGCCATATTTGTCATGACCCAACTAACCTGCTCAATATGTTTTTGTTAATTGAAACAATGCATGAGCAAATGTCATTCTTCTTGGTTCAAAGCAAGTGGAAGCAACTTTGAATGCACTCACCGACAACTTTTCTTGACAGCACTGTGGAAGCTACAGAACCGAAGCGCATGCCTGCTACCGTGGCAAAAAATAGTACTTTAAGTCTACTGATAATTTTCTCATTTGCTCTGCTGAAATAAATGTCGCTTTATTTATTATGAGACTCAAACAGTTGAGGGAATTCGTAGTAAAATGCAGTTATTGATAACTTTGCGAGAATTCCTTCCCTTTCTTTCCATTTCTTAGACAGCACCACCTTTTCAGTGTGCCCGTTTTCCAAAGTAAACATGGCATCCATGATGTAGTAGGTCAGTGTGCGGCCGCAAACGTGCTGTTTAGTTCGCCAAGAAAAAATATACTGGTAATATGACACTAAAATTTACACTGAACCATTGAAATGTCTCTCTCCCATTCACATTATCGTGTATATAATTTTCTAAACGTGTTAACGATGTGAGCAAGCAAAACCAAAATCAGTCGCAGGTTGCCGTACTACTTGCGGAGCAACATGAATGTGCGGACGTCCCGCCTCCGTAGCCTTCGCTCCAATGTCAAGATAAGTTGTCGCTGAGTATAGTAGCAGGATTTGACTTTTCTTAGAATGCATGTGATGACCTGTAAAATGTGTTACATTTTCAAATTTACTAACTTAGAGCATATAAGCTGGCATAACAAGCTTTTAAACTTAAAAAAAGGACGAATCGATGTGGGAGTAATATGTTCGTTTAACCTTGAAGTGGGGCCTCGCGGCAGTGCGGACTTTTCCCGGGCAGGTGTATTCACGGTATAGCACCCCTCCACGGCAGTGAAACCACCCTTGGAAAGGGGTGGTTGACATGCGTACTAATATACACCTATTTGTTCATTTCAAATACCTCGAAATTTCCAATCATTTAAAGTTTGAATCAAAACGAATTCGAATACGTTAATATTCATTTGAATGTTCGAAGTGCTCAAATATTCGCACAAGCCTAGCCAGTCACCCCATTGACTCAATAGAGTTGTCACGCTGCTACATAACAGTTTTCAATGGCCATTGAGTGGTTCAGGCGATTTGCGCAAACAACTGCAGGGCGCCACGGATCTTTATTTTCGTGTTCAAGTAACCGAAAGTTAAATAACATAAATCCTCTTAAAAGCACAAATATGTCTGTTGTTTCTGATTAAACATTTTAATCAATTGTTTATTCGTAGTTGAAAACAAATATATTGTTTTTAAGCAGTGAAACTGCGGCGAACAAAACACTGTAAGACAACATGCATATCACTGTTGTCAAGAGTATCTGCTGTTCGTATATGAATAATTCATAACGCTCAAATGTACTGCTTTTAAAGCATACTGGTTGAATTACTTGTTTCTCATTGTGGGTATGAGCGCACTGTGAATGTGAGGGCACGTTCGCGCTGTTTCAGTTTCTGTCTCTCAATGGCCGTTGAAGTTTTGATAGAGTTGTGGGTTGCTCCGTTGACTCGATGGCCTTTTAAATGCCCCCGTGTAGCAGCTCATGCTTGACCATTGAGTCAATAGACTATCGGTTGGAAGACCATCCATGCGCCCTTGTGACACTGTTCTTATAGTCACATCGTGGCTTTGGCGGGTAAAACCACAGATTACACGCATGCTATATTAGTAGGAGTAAATTTAGTAAATTTTCTGAACTAAGCACTGCAAATTCCACCTTTTCATGATTGGTTTGCCTTACGTGCTCAATTTCTTTAGTGATTAGGGAGTGATTACTGAACCTAGCAAGAGAGACAGAAATGTTGCCTAATTATACATTACTCAGGAAACTTCAATCCAGGGCATAACTGGCACAATGTGAGAAAAGACCAGCCAAAGTTGGTTTGTTACCCCTGACCTCCAGTATGGTGGCTTGTTGGTGTCGGGCAACATGCAGTATGGATGATGGAGCCATAGAGTTTCTTACCGTATTTGCAAGCACAAACACTGGCGCTGCGATCGTTCAGCCACCATGGGAATGATGGGTAGTACACGGATTTGCCTGATCTTCGTGCTTGCGTCTTCAAACGCGCTCATGGCTTTGTTTACTGTTGTGTTTTTGGGCATTTGTTTAGATAAAAGAATTGATCGTTGCAAACTTTGGGAGCCGATTTGAATTGGTGAGCCTAAAAGGTTAAGGTGGTGAAGAGGAACTGCTGAACGTTTGCTGAACTTTGTCTTGTGACAAAGCGGCTCCAGGCCGCATGGAGCCAAACGGAGCTGAAAGAATGAAGCTTGGACAAATCTGTGTACTACCCATAATTCCCATGCTGGCTGAAGCGCCATGCATTGCAGCTCCCATAGACACTTGTGCTGGAGTTCCCTCTATCGTGTTATTAGGAAACTGTATAGGTGGAGCAAGTCGTATGTAAATGGGGATTACTGACAGCCAGAATCAAAAGTTTAGGGACCACGATACGTTAAAAAAAGCTAAGTATTCTCGTTGCTTCAGCATGCAGTCTTGAATTTAGACTTGTGGCCTGGTCCCAAACGCACTAACAGCATCTACTGTGCAGAATAGTCGCAAATGGCTGGGAAATTCCAAGGTTTTCTCAGACCTCGTGGTCTATATTATAAACTTTTGAAGCTGACTGTATGTACAGTGTGGTGTGAAATAGACGAAGCATGATGAGGCAGTTTGCGGAGAGAAGCTACACTTTCAATAAGCGTAGATTAAGTTGGAGTTTGTGGGGAGGTGTGGAGCGACAGCGGGCCGCACTCCCAGAGCATGTGCGGCATGTCGAGTTACGCCCCGCATTTCGTGCATTCCGCGGTCGAAGGGAGTTGGTGGCAGGATCATGTATCAGATACGGAGTCGAGGCGGTGTTGGTTAGCATGTTCGTTTGCATTTCTTGAATTGACTAACCTTGCCTTTGGTTCAGTCAGGCATGTATCATGGGAAAGCACCTTCCACCCTTTATTCCCTTTTTTAGCAAGGGGCCACATCACTGGCAACCACTACGTTTGTTGCAGTCTCGCACGTTTCTGTACGCTGAAAATCGAAGCAGCAAAACTTTCGGTCGCTGTCACATGCGGTGTAGTCACATGACCTGAGCAGAAGCGTCACATATAAGGTAGTGACAAGTCACTGTCGGCTTTTGTTCTGGCAGTAATGATGCTGGCGAAATACCGTATTTACACGAATGTAGGTCGACCCATTTTTTTCAAATTTGACAATCCAATGTTGGAAGGTCGACTTAGACTCAAAACCAAAACTAGAGCTTTTTTTTTTTTTTTTTTTTTTTTTTTTTTTTTTTTTTTTTTTTTTTCTTTGTTTTGCCGGCGATTTTTGGGGGGGGGTCGACCTACAATGGAGTCGACTTACATTCGTGTAAATACGGTAGTGAAAACCGCGCGACATAGCATAGGTTATCTGCCCCCTGTCCTAGTGACATGGGCCTACCACTGATATGGGCAAAATAACAATACTTATGCAGTGCCAAGCAGAACCTTTCCCTTTCATCTAATATTGGAGGTGCCACAACGTCATATATGCTGTTTCTGTTGCGACGTCATATGTGACGAACTTGTGATTGCCATCACATACGGGAGAGTCATGGGACTCTCGCACATGTGCCGGCAGCCACAGATTATATACTGCTGCACTAGTGAGAGTATGGAAGTATACTGCAGTTTCATCATTCGCGAGCTTGCGACTTTCCTACAACTATTGGTTGTCTGTCAGTAAAACACCCTACAGTTCGATGCTTGGAAATGCTTTTTGAACGTTGTTACACTCAGGGAACGACCTTCAAATATGATGACAAGTGCCTTTTTTAAGATGGTGGTTGCTAGTAAAAAAGATTTCAAATAATGTGCAATATTCACAGAATATAGGAAACTCCATAGCATTGTTATTGCCGTTGCCATAAGGTGTATATTGTGTGAATGAAGGCACTAGTGTTCACGTTGAAAATGTGCAGGACAACCATGTTGCATTTTGTATTGATTGTTTTAACCTTCAAGCATGAGCTTCTCATGTCACTATAAGTACGTACGAATATTATGACAAAATCTATTCATTAGGTTGCTGCAGTTAGATTGCTTTTGACTTTCGTCACTTTTACTAGTATTCAGACAGTAATACCGCATGTACATGTTTTCTGAGTGAAAGCACTAGTTTTTAGACCAATGATTTCTGGTGAACGCTTCGTGTGCAATGTACTTTTTTAATGAGAACACGTGAAATGTGCAATACAGTGTCAATGGCAGCAATGTGATTACTTTCTGCAATTGCTTTTAGAAACAATGAGTGTATCAGTCGATGTGTCTTCATGAATCAGAATCAAGGCAGACTATGGGTGGCAGATATTTTGGAAGGTACAAAAAGAAATAAAGTGTTACTTCCTGGTGGATGTGTGTGCAGTGAATGCACAAATATTTGTGTGTGATGCCAAATTACCACATCAATAATATTTCTTTCTTTCAACAAGGCTTGTTTCCTCTATTGCCTATTACAGTTACTAACCACTGTTAATTGAAAGAGACAGACACCAGACATGGAATCTCAACCAGTTTAGATCAGTAGATCGTTCCTTGGAGGCTGTATGTGGACATCTTCTATAAAACACTTTTATGCGAAACGCTTCAGTTTACACTGAATTAGCTCACATTTTCGGTCAATCCATTCTTTATTCCAGACTAAGCGGTTTTGAAACTTCAACTTTATCACATAAGACAAGCTTCCAATGCTTGAACATAGATTCCCACGCATCAACATGAAGATACATGAAGAAATAACACCAGTGTTTTAATAAGTGAATTTTTAACGAGCACAAACAGATGTCCTCTTGAGATGAGCCATAAGTGAACTGCAAATGTTGGCAAGTACTGTGCACTACACTTTTAAAGGAAAGATTTATTTTATGGTGCCATGATCACAGATATGGCGTGATCACAGACAAGTCCACAACCAAGTTTTTCGTGAGCAAGCAGTACCCTTGATTATAGTATCAAGTACTTGTTTCCAGTGATGAAGAAATGTTGCAATTATGTCGCCTCATTACTCGCTAGGAGTTCTCTTTGATAACGGACAATACTGTACATTTCAGATAATCATCAGTAATTTACCAATACTAGAGCGCAAGCATACAAATGTGACAAGTACCTCACACCTTCTCTAATGGGTGAGAAACGGCTGTACACAAACCAGAAATACGTCACAAAACTGTTGGACGGAATCAAACAGCTTTGAAGATAGAGCAAAGACACGCTCTGTCATTTCTACATCATCCTCTTGGAAGTGGCATTCAACTTCGTTTTGAAAACATGCCCACCAACCCAGTCTAGCGAACTTCTGCATTCTGTTAATACTAAGGTGTCTCCCTTCAAGTGACATTCACACAAAAAGACGTAACGATAATGTGCAGTGTCGTCCCTGGTGACACAATAACACTTCTCGTCGTCCGAGGTTGAGACGTAACGTTCAGTTTTTCACACGCTCGTACACTCGGAAATGGTAGGTGATGTCGCCCTCCTGCTGTGGTTCCTCGGGAACGCCCTCCTCTTTGACGAGCCGGAACTTGCTGGTGTCGAATTCGGGGAAGAAAACGTCGCACTCAAACTCCTCGTCGATTTCGGTGAGGTATATGCGGCTGCAGTGGGGACCGTCGATCAGCTCTCGATACAGCCGAGCCCCTCCAATCACAAACACCTTGTCGACCTGAAAGGATGTAAAACAAATGCGAAACGGTGACCTTAGGGAACGGGTCATAGCAGCTTTCGTGCTGTTATCCTTGCATTTTCTTTCGGCAATTTCTGCAAGAAAAATGCTGAATAAAATTGAATTGGAATGAACCACTTTTCAAAGGAAATCGTCAATTGGCTTCAGTATCGGAGTGTACTGCCTATCAAATCGATTGCCGCAAAAGCTTCTAAGATCAGTGAAGAACGAGTGGAGTTACAGCGGTTTGCTGCACGCTTAAAGGGTTCGCTTATCTTATCCCGACAAGCGCGATGGAAGCTACACAGGGAGGCATGGCACAAGGGAAAGAAGTTACGTCAGTGCACATTGTGACCTTGAGCGCGCATGATGAAACGCGATCACTCCCTCCTGTTGGATGCCAGTGTGGCTACTGTTTGATGTTAGCAGACTATGGTATGTGGCACCAGCATTTGGTCGCAGCCAGTGGCAAGAAACGCATCTGATCCAAACACCACTCTTAAGGGGAGATGCTACTCGAAAAAAAAGTTCCTTTAATCTGTAGCCTAGGGAAATGAAAGTTTTGCTGTATACATAGGCTTTTATGCTCATTTGAAATATGTAATCAGTTTTATAGTAAGTTGCATAGTTTTCGTTTTGTGCCATGACAATGTGTAAAATATAGTTCTTTTTGTACACACTTTTCTTGCTACTAAATTTTTATGGTTCTGAGCCATTAATGGCTCATATTGCTCCACGTTAACAGTAGAATGCAAATAACTAACAAGAAAGTGCGTATAAGACATTTTAATAGACAAGAAAAATTGTAATATGAGAAGTCTAGAATGCTCAGACCATACTAACTGCTTACTTTAGGTTCGTAATAATTATATAAGTGATATCAAGTTTTAAAGGAGATACTTACACTCTTCACATGTTAAGAAATATTTGGGCAAAATGTCATCCCAATCTGGCTATGAGAAGTACCAATAACAAGATGTCAAAACTCAAGAAGTTGCCCAAAATTGTATTTTGAGAAAGACGCATTTTAAAGGTATAAGTGAAAGCTCATCTATGCGGCAAAGATATGTTTTTTAAAATGATTTCTTCCATGATGAGAGCTTGGGAATCATGGTTCTTTTGAGCATGTGGCATTAGTGAACTGCTCATGCGAAATGCAATGGCAAGCAGCCAGGTGACAATTTCCAGGGGACTCCAGAAAATGAGCTCTTTTTAGTTTTTAGTAGCCACCTTGTGCTCTTTAAAAGTGATTTTAACCTACTTCCTAGTTTAATTACAATCTTCAATTTTTTTTTTGTCATGAAAGTAGAGAAACTAAACTCGTGAAAGCTAATAAAAACAAAAAATATGTAATTCTGGAAAAAACTTGCGTTATTCGACTCGCATCTCCCCTTAATTTATGCTGACTACTAGCCAAAAGCATGCTATATGTTGTTCGGCATGAAACAGCAGGTGCCAGCAGCTCCTAAAAAAAGGTGAGCACAGGCCACTTGATGAAAAGAGGGTACCTGACAAAATATCAACTTTTGCCCTTTGATTTAAACTCCCCTTGCCACGCACGACTGCAAGATTTGGCTGAGCTGTTCATCGCAGCGTCTGCGTTCCACAGGATGTGTTTTCTTACCAAGCTCGAAGGGTGGTTCATCACCCCTTCTAGGTTTTACTCCATACATCAATATAAAACAGGGCTTCTTTGCTCTGTCGTACGGAATTCGTTTTTCAAACTTATTGATTCAGATTGGTTCTGTGTTTTCTGACTGCTCGGTTGGGAATTAGTTAAACATACTGAAGCTTCCGCAAGATCCCCAAGTGGATGCTAAAGTGTGAGCGATGTTCAGACATGAAAGTATTTCAATAACTAATGTGCTAATACTTATATATCACCATAGCAGAGTGCCAAGTTGAGCTAATTGGCAGATGTTCAACTTTAAAAAGGTTGTCCATGTTTCTAGTGCAGAAACAAGCTAGAGCAGTACAAATAGCAAAATTTTGGGTGCAAAGCGAATTCGAATATTGAAGTTTGAGTGCGAATCGAATCGAATGTTTTTCCAATATTTCTCAAACATTTTTAGACTACTTCAAAGTTAAATTTCAGAAGACAAAGTTGCCTTATCAAGGATGAGGCAACACAGAAATTGAATTGTATTTACTACGATTTAGCGCAACCAAAGTGTTGTCGACACCACTTTACACGTGAAAGGCAAAGATGCTATTCCCTCAGCCTCTCCTCATCTTTCAACTTCTGTGGAAGCCCAACTGATGTGGCGGACAAGGGCGTGCCCCCTTCGAGTCCCAAGTTTCAAATCTGCCTCACAGACATCAATATATCAGAACATATGAAATATCGGATGCTAAAAATTTTCAGCACCCGATTCTTCAGACTTTCTGACCCAAATTTCAGGTCCAAATCAGCATTAACTGAGCCCCCCGCCTCTGCTGCATCTATCATCTCCATGTTGGAACCAGCGTTTTCTTGAGTCGATACATCTGCGACTGTAGCAGAGCCTGAAAGGCAGCTTTGTTGCAATACGACAGTGTGATGGGGTGAAGCACTTTAAAAATTTGAAGGGGCTACTGCCAATCGAACTTTGACTGCATTTGTCTTGGGGAAGTTTGAATAGTGAAATTCTGGGGCGAATCGAACCGAATAGCAAGCACTGTTCGAAAAATGTTCGAAAATTCGAATATTCGTAAATCTCAATGAAAAACCTTTTGGAATGTGAACTATATATAGTTGCCTTTTGTTTTGACTAGTACATTTCAAACACTTACAGTTTTATTGTTACATAAACTTAGCCAGAAGAGTTTACAAGACAAGCAATCAACAATGTAATTCATGATTATGGATAAACAAAGAACCACATGGCTCGGCACTGATATATTCAGGAGTAATAATTTAATGCAACTGGTTGTGCTTTAAGGAACTGGTAATGCTATCAAAAAGCAGCAGCACAGCACTTGCCTTTCCAGTATCGACAAGAGTCTGCAAAATCTGCACAGCGTCTGGAAAGCTTCGTGCCACGTGGTGTCCCTCTGGAATCTCGGTCAGTGTCTTGCTCACCACAACGTTTATCCTGTCGTAAACAAGCACGGCATATTGAGACATTGACCAGGTGCAAATCTTTAAAAGTACGCCGAAACTATTGAGCAGCTTCACTTGAAGCAGATGATACTTAGCCTAACAAAGTCCAAATGGACACGTTGCTTAAAGGGTCACTGAAGGTAAATGCCAATCTGCTTCAGAGTGAAAAGCCAACTCTTGAGAGTGCCAATATTATGCACAACAGGGCTTTCATAATCAAGAAATTAAGGTACGTATAAGGCATGAGTTGCACCACCAGTGGGACATTCAGGTACTATCGCCCTATGGCGTAGAAGGGCCTCAGTATAAATAAGCACTAGTACTCATGCTATACGCGAAAGAAAGGAGCACTGCATTGAATTACAAGATGGAATAAAATGCAGCGTGTACATTTCAGTTTGATTCATGGGGAAAAAAAAAGAACCTTTTCCGCAACTTTTGAGAATGATGCAAGTATCAGTTTTTGCCTGGCTGTGCTCTGCTGCACTACAGTGCTGGCTTGTGGGCTGTAGAATGGGTGGGGCATGGCAGTTGCCACTTTAGAAGGCTATTATTCGAGGCGTGCAAGTTTGAACTGCGCTAACAATATGCAGACCACTAAAATGTGATTTTCTTTCAAAGTAAGCATTTCCTTGGCAATAAAGGTTTCTGGAACGCTATTTCAGCAATCCAAGTCGACTTAGTATTTGCCTTGAATGTCCCTTTAGCTGAATTAACCGAACTAAAGATGATGAGTGGGGACCGACGGTGCCTGGTCAGGTATCTTAGTAAAAATGAATCCTACAGCATATGAAAACTGGTCTTGGCACTGCATAGAGCAAAACCATAGACTCAAAATATGGCATTTGTTTACAGTGTGTAAGCTGCCGAAACACAGCCTATCCTTCTTTAAAGGGATACTGAACAAAAATTTGAAAAACTGACGAAAACATCGAAATTTTACTCTGAAGACGCCACTGTTCCGATAAACAGAGTTTATTTCACGTATTTTTGAACAGTTGGCTGTATTTCTGGTGGATTGTCAGCGCGCGGCGGCTGCATGCGAGCGCGAGCCGTGACGTCAGATTCGCCCTGGCACATGCAGGGTGCACGTGCTCCTGTCCTTCGCTTCCTTTTCTCCACCACTCCTTTCATTCCACTCTCTCCCTTCCACAAAAGCGCTGATGCCTTACCCCAGCCAGGAGCATTGTTCGCTCCCGTACTGGTTCTGGAAATGTAGTGCGAGCTGAGCGGGTTCAGAGACGCGGGCGACGGCTGGCATTGTTGGGATGCCTGCTTCCGGGGGGTTTCACGTCACTTCCTCTAGTTTACGGCGCGGCCGCTAGACGCGGCGGTTTGTGAAAAACTCATTCAATTCATTATTTTACTCTAGTTTCTGCATGAAATGAAGGTTGTGTCCATCGATTTCGACCCCCCAATCTTTCAATTTGGCTGGAAATCTTGGCGGCAAAAATTTTGTTCAGTATCCCTTTAACCAGCTACTTATTTTGTGATTTCACACTGTCACTAGCAGTGACAGTGTGAAATCACGCTGTCCCAGCCGTACAATGTCGTGTACTATTGGTGTGGCAGCTTGGTTATTACTATTGTAACTACACAACAGCTGGTTTGTACAAGCATTGCATTTACAGTTGTGACTTAACACTCCTACATTTGGTCATTTGTTATTGCAGGCATACACGGGGCTGCCATCACTAACTAGCAAAAGCACTATCGTGCTGTACCATGCTACTACTACAGCAGACTACTTTTTAACCATAGATTTGGTAGGTGTACGAAAGGCCACGATTACTACTGGCACTGTTTGCTACAACTATCTTGTAAAAGAACTGAAACTGCTTCTGACAATGCCAACAGCTCGGTTACTACAGCTAATGAACACAAATAGTTCGTAATTAATGTCGAAGTCCCATTTTCACATTGAAATGTGAAAAATATTGCGGTTGGCTCCTTCGCACAAGCTGAAGACGACAGCCAATCACGCTCAAGAGATTCAATCTTGATAGAAAGTGCCACATGCAACTCCCAGTTAACCTACACTTACATTGTACAAGATCTGCACCTACTTCCACCGACGGCAATGGCTGATTGCTACAGCTAATTAACACGAATAGTTGCTAGTGCAGCTAATTAATGCCAAAAACACACATGGGCACATTAAAATGTCACGACTGGTTCCTTTGTGCAAGCTGAAGATGACAGCCAATCACGCTCAAGAAATACGATTTTAATCGAAAGTGCACCAGGCGACTCCCAGTTAATGTACAGCATCTTGTACAAGAACCATGCTCACTTTTAACAATCGAAACGTCTAGTTGCCACAGCTAATTAATACCAAAGTCGCATGGCCACATTCGAAAGATTGCGATTGGGCCCCCACGCGCAAGCTGGGGGCCAATCATGATCAGGGTATTCTATCTTGACTCAATGTGCACTATGCAACACCCAGTTAATTTACAACCAGTACAAGAACTACACCTGTTTCCGACGATGGCAATGGCTAGTTACCGTGGCTAATTAAGACATATAGTTGGCTAGTGCAGAGTGTGCAGCTAGTTAACGCCAGAGTAACGTAACCACATTCTAAACATCACAATTGGTTCCTTTGCCCAAGCTGAAGACGCCGGCCAATCAAGTTCAAGAGATTCTATTTTGATTGAAAGCGAACCGTTTGACTCCCAGCTAATTTACTACTATCTCTGGTTAACATCCCTGCCTTTCCTCTCTCTCTCGTTTTCCTTCCTTCCATGTACACTAGTTATTACAGCTAATCAACACAAATAACTGCTAGTGAAACTAATTAATACCAAAGTCACATGGCCACATTCGAAAGATGGGCTAGTTGGCCCGAATTGATTTCAGACATAACTAATTAGTGCGAAAAAAAAGGACAACAGACACGGTGAAGACGACAGCGCCGCGTCCACTCTGCTGCCTTCACCTTAATTCTCCGTTGTCCTTTATTAATTATTTCTTGCGCTAATTAGTCATGTCTGAAGTCGAAAGATCACGATTGGCTCCTCTGCGCAAGCTGCGGACGACAGCCGCTAACGTAGAAGGTATTCGGTCTTGATCAAGAGTGCACCGTGCGACTCCCTAAATCTGCAAGCTTCCGTGCAACTGACTCGGTCTACTTTAAACGAGGGATCGGGTCCTGATAAAGTGGCTAAGACGTTGTGCCTCATTGGCGCTACCTGTCGCTCAGGGGCCGGGACTTCGGCGGCAGTGATTCCCACGTGAGCCGGCCCATGACGACGGCGTTCTGCTTTCCCTCCGCCGCCTCCTTCGTGAGTCGCGAGAAGTAGGCCAGCTCTTTCTTGAGACGCCACGGTAGGCTGTTGTTGACACCGATCCCACGATTGCGGCACATGGCGACGATGGCGAAGCACGACACCGCGTTCTTCGCACCGCTTGGACACATCGTATCGGACTGCTGACTGCCGGCACGCTCTGTTGAGAATGGCGCGCTTCGGGCGACTCTTCCGCGGCCTTCACCTTCCGCCGGAGACCGTTATCTCGGCTTCTTTGGTAGTCGCCGCTGTCGTAATCGACGGCCTGCAATCAGACAGAAGTTTATGGCGGGAAAAGTGATACAAAAAGTGCGCGAAAACGTGGGAAGTGCAAAGGCACCAGCGACACCCATTTCTCTCCTTTTCTTTGCGGCTTTATTTGTGTGCAAATAAGCTGACGACCGCAGTTCTCACGTGCGGTAATTTATGATGTTATAATTAATTAGTTTCCTCACAGAAACTACAGTAATACAGAAATTTACAACTTTCGGAGGCCATGCTAACCGACCGTACGCGTCGATCGCATGTTACCATGTTACGACCGCGGCATAATAACAGTTGTTATGCGGTGTAGTCGGTGTAGTTTTATGTTCGCATCACAGCCTCCAACAGCTGTGTGTGGTTTGCATTAAAGTCCCTAGATTAGGGCCCAGTTTCGGTATCGAAGATGAGGTTTCGATACCGAAACTGTGGCCGCCAAGCGCAACAATTTTAGCAAGCTAAGCTTCTAGAAACTTGCTTATACATTAAAAGAAAAACTACATAAGCGATGAAACAGAAAGACAAAACGGGATAAAACCTTTTCGTTCTTCTTTTTCCAAGGTGCGAAACTGAAGATTGGCATGTTAGACAGCATCGGCCACTTCAGTCATGCGCGCGCGCCACTCGCGGCGCCATTTTGTTCTAAAAGTGCGCCGTCCGATAGGCATCGTTTTCGCTGTGTTGGCAATTTTGTGTTCCGCGGCCCCTTTTCTCGGTGCTAGCTTGAAGAAGTCCTTCGCTTCTGTAAGTCGCGACTCGGATCGCGCAACCGTGACACCATGAGCTACGGCCGTGCACCGCCGACCATCGACGGGATGACCTCCCTGAAGGTCGACAACCTGACGTATCGCACCACGCCGGAGGACCTGAAGCGCGTCTTCGAGAGGTACGGCGACGTGGGGGGACGTCTACATCCCGCGTCACCCGTACACCAGGGAGAGCCGTGGGTTCGCCTTCGTGCGCTTCTACGACAAGCGCGACTGCGAGGACGCCATGGACGCGCTGGACGGCTACATGATGGACGGACGCGAACTGCGTGTGCAAATGGCGCGTTACGGTAGGCCTACCGACCCGTACCGCCAGTCGACGTCGTCTCGCTACGGCCCGTCAAGTCGCCGGTCACGTTCCCGGTCGCGCAGCCGCAGCCGTCGCAGGTCGAGGTGAGTGATCGTTGCTTTACTTGTCGGGTCATTGTTGTATGTCGCTGCAGAAACAGACTTCGCGAACCCAGAGTTCGCGCACTGACGCTGCATGGCACTACTATCGCAAGTGATTTTGTTTTCGTCGAGTGCACCGTGCTGTGTTTTGTTTCGAGACTAACTCCTGTTGGCAAGCTTACGGATGCCTTCCGTAGTGTCATTTGAAGCGAGGTGTGACGTAGTTTGGGAGTTCCCGTTCTGACAAACGCTTGCCATAAATCTTCGCAGGAGCCGCAGGCGATCAAGGTCTAGGTCACGTCGCCGATCTCGGAGCCGTTCTCGGTCGCGGCGACACCGTTCAAGGTCCCGATCTAGGAGGTGAGAGAGATTTGCTTCGTTACGTGATCGAAACAAGAGGAAACTGTGTTGCGTTATAAGAAAAACCGTACGCAAATTTGCAACGTTCCCGCTTTCCTGCACCAATGTTTATGTTCTCGTTTTCGTGATCGGTTGAAGTCTGAAGTCTAAACCACTTTCTGTGGGTAAATCCCACTACGATCTACGACATGAAAGCTGCGACAATAAACAGCCTTGCTGTTAAAAAAAAAAGACAAATGAGCTCTTTGAACCGTTCCGTTGATTTCCTTCTATGATAACAATGTGCCAGACCATGCATTGTAGAGAGGTATCTGGAATATATGACATGAATTAATCAATCACTTACGACACCCTAATCTGGATTCGTTTAGTGAGGACTGAGTAAAGCTATGTAACTGCAGTTGTTCACTAAAAGGAGTGGTGACACAAAAATTCGGACACAATTTACTGTTAGATCACACTAATGGGTACACATAGGTACCATCTGTACAATATCGGCCCCCCAATACAACCTAAAAAGGTATTTTATTTGAGTTTTGAAGTTTGTGAAAGTGCCGAATCAGAAATAGAAGTAACAAGTGAGGAGGTCATCAAGCGGGGACTTTTTGTTAACAAACGTACGTCATGAGTTATGGCCAATTTACTGGAGGTGTGTAGGAAACGGACAATGCTTTTAGCAACACCTGATCATGCAGAGGCTAACCAGAGACCTATAAACATAACATTGCAGTAACTTACCCGCTTACTGACTCTGTATAAAGCATGGACAATGAAATTATTAGCAACTTGCGCTTCACTCGAAACTTTTTATAGCAAACTTTATAGCGTTCGAAATCTGCATGCAGTGCTCGCCATGGTCTATGATATCTTAGTCGCGAGTAAACTGCAGCGGGGCACGCCTGAGTGTGCGACTCTCTCATGCTTTAGAATGCCTTGTGGAGATCGGTTTGCTACACAAGCTTACCCTACGAAGCGACCGGGAAAGGACGCGGCGTTCTCCACTGCCGTCGCGCACAAAGACGCTACGGCCGGGTTCGTCGACTCACCGACACGGCGCAGAGATGGCACTCGAGGCAGGTTGTCAACAAACACGGGTTTATTAACCCAAGATACAGCACAGTGCCACAATCACGGGATTGCGGGCCGTAAGGGTAACTCCGCAAAACCGACCGAGTGAACGCTTGCCGGCAGGCGCTACGGCTATCACACAAAGGGCAGCAGCCGAGCGCACGTACGAGAAGCCGCCTGCACAAGCAGCGCGTCTACCTCTCGTGCAGGCCTGTGAGCATCTGCCACAGCGGGCGAGCGCCGGGCAGGAGCAAGCTCAGGGGAGAGGGGGCTTTCACGGGCGGCCAATGAAGATCGGCGAAGCACCGTCACGTGTGCTAGCGTGATGCGAGGGGAAGGCATTGTCCGGGCATGTTCGGACAACGTGTCTCCGTGCAGGGAAGACCTACGCGTGGCTTGCACCAGACAAAAAGGCCTGTTGGCGAAACCATGGTGGCCATGTTCCCGGCGCTCGAGGAGCACGGGGCCAGCACTCGCGCTAGCTGGGGAACGAGGCGCCAAAGGGGAGGGCGCGCTCGATTCTGACAGCCTGTACTGACTGTTTTTTTCGCTTCGTATGCACCATGTTTTTGCTGCGACTGTGTCTGAAGAGAGAGGGCATGCAAACATGACACAAGAAGAGTCAGGACACCACAAACACCTACTAACAACCAAGATGTGCACAACGGCAGAAAAAGAAGGCAAGAAAACTTATCTGCACATGCCCATGCAATATGCATGGGCATGCGCAGTTAGTATGCTCAGTTGTTAGTAGCCGTCTGTGGTGTCTCGACTTCCTTCTTGTGTCGGTGTTTTCACGCCTTGTCTTTTTAGAATGAGTACGTACCAACTAGCTCAGCTCTCAGTTATTCGAATGTGTTTGAAGTGTTTGTTGTATAAGTAGGAGGTTTTGAAAAACGTTCGCTATAGGTGGGCGCAGCTTCAATATGTAGCAGAGGAAAATTATAAGTGCACCAAAATATGGTCGTTAAATCTGGGATCGTTACAAGTGGGTTCAACTATATTCTCATTGTTTTGTTTGTTTTTGTTTTTTTTCAACAAAAACAGCGATGCGACTGAGAAAACAAAAAAAAATATTGTAGTTGTATAAAATGCCACAAAGTGACGTTAAGTTACCTGCTTCGCTGCTACAGCTGCAGCTGTCAACAGCTCCGGTAACCGTGTATCCGCATATGTTGGGAAGTCTACAGACAAACTAAAGCTCTCTGCTGGCAGGATCGTATTTTGAGCAGACAGATAACTGCTTCTGCGCTCCGACGTGTGTATGTGGGATTGGTATACCTTGAGAATGCAGCGTTGCTCAATCTACATACTGTACTCGGCGACAGCTTTTCTTGACAGCACTGTGGAAGCTACAGAACCAAAGCGCATGTCTGCTGCCGCGCCAAAAAATAGTACTGAAGTTTATTGATAATTTTCTCATTTGCCTTGCTGAAGTAAATACTGCTTTATTTATTATGAGATTTAAACAGTTGCGGGAAGTCGCAGGCAAAATACAGTTATTGTTCACCTTGCAAGAATGCTTTCCTTTTCTTAGAGAGCACCACCTTTTCAAAAAGCCCACCCGTTTTCCAAGGAAACATGGCGTCTGTGACGTCACTGTGCGGCCGAATACGCGCTGTTTAGTTCTCCAAGAAAAATATACTCGTAATAGGACACTCAAATGTACACTGAACAATCGAAATGTTTCTCCCATTCATAATTTTCATGTATGTGTTTTTCTAAACGGGTTAACGATGCGAGCGAGCAATACCGAAATCAGCCGCAAGCTGCCGAACTACTTGCGGAGCAACACGGATGTGTGGAAGCCCCGCCTCCGTAGCCTTCGCTCCAATGTCAAGATAAGTTGTCGCCGAGTATAGTCACTAAAGCATAGATCACGTCACTTACATGTTACAAATAAACACTTACAGAGCGGCAATGTTGTGATTTCACTGCTTCCTTCATTACTTCTCAACCTGCTACTTTACAAGTGATTGGAGTGAAAATGTGTCAGCACGCCTAATGCCACGGCTGTTCCAAGCCTTGCGGAAAATGTCGCCTCAGCTGGACAACGATGTCGGGAACAAAATTGCAGCTACTGGCGAGATTCGTGAAATGAATCGAGCTTTTCTAATTTTTACACTCCTCCCAGCTCCCTTGTCCATCGCCGCACTAGATAATCAATGTAGTTTGACGATCGAGGAAACAAGCACTCACAGAGGTCAACACAGCATACAAAACATGAGCACTGGCAACATGGCTGAAGCTGGCCAGTGATGTCACTGGCTCTCTTGGTCACCTGATAGTATTTATTAACGAGTAGGCTGACTATGTTAGGGGGCCACTGAGTGCTCTTCGAAATCGACATTGCCTTTGGGCGTAACATACGAGCATGTAATTAATGTTCGTCTCGCACTGGGGCAAAGGAGTTTTATTGCCACTATTAACGAGTCAATAGCCACTGATTAAGAGGAAAAAACAGGTTCACAAGTTTTTTGTCACCACTTTTTTAAGAAAGCAGGAAAAGGTGCCTCTAGGAGAAAGAGTGGCAGTTGATTGTCTCCATGGTTAGAAAATAGCCCTCATGTACTCTGCGATGTTCTCAGATGGTGGAGTCACGGACCATCTGGCTTGATAACACCACTCAAGAGCATGTGCTGTTGGCGCAGGCTTTTAGAATGCAGCTGCCTTATAGAGTTGTACCCAACTGTAGTTTATATTTGCTAAGCTGATAGGGTAGCAAATTGATGAGTGGCGTGCAATGAGTTTGTTCGATGCAGATGGATAGTCAACCATAAATAATGTCATCTTACTTAAGGAAATGCGTAGCTTTCCTTAGCCACGTTCACGTTTTTCTCTAGAATTAGAAGTGTGCACGGACGCTGCCATGCTCTCATGGTCCTCTATCATATCCAGGTCCCGAAGCCGATCCAGGGATCGCCGGCGCTCTCGAAGCAAGGCCAGAAAAAGCCGCAGCAGAAGCCGGCGAAAGAGCCGCAGTCCTAGCAGGCGCAAGAGCCGGAGCAAGTCCAGGGAGCGGAGCCGCTCTCGACGTCGAGAGACCAAAAGAAGCCGATCAAAATCCAGAGGCCACAGCCGCTCGAAGTCGAGGGAGCGCAGTCCCTCAAAGCATCGCAGTCGCTCCAAGTCCAAGGACCGCAGCCAAAGCCGACACCGTAGCCGCTCAAAGTCCGAGGAGCGAAGCCGAAGCAAGCACCATAGTCGCTCCAAGTCCAAGGAACGCAGCCGAAGCAAGCGGCGCAGTGAATCCAAGGAGCGGAGCCCCAGCAAGCACCGTAGCCGTTCCGGGTCCAAGGAGAGGAGCAGGAGCAAGTCTCACAGAAGCCGTAGCCGAAGTCGCAAGGAGAGCGAGCCACGGGATCGTAGCCACAGTCCGACGGTGAACGGAGACTCCCGCATGCGCAGCGCGTCTCGCAGCCCGCGAGAGGATGACCGAGAGGACTCACGGTCGCGTTCACGGTCGCGCAGTCCGAGGAAGAGTGGCAGCCCAGTGCCGGGAGAGTCTGATGAGGCAGCCAGGGAGAAGTCCAGAAGCAGGGACCGGTCGCGGTCCAAGTCACAGGACTCCAACTGAGGCACGTGAGAGTACTCGCTGAAGGGTATTTGCCCCAGGCTGGGTTGTATTATTGGAACTTTTTTTGTCTGTCATTTGGTGTGTGTTCTGTGTACCTTTCGTTAAGAGATGTACCTGCTCGTTCCAGCTGCTTTGCTTTATCTGGACAAGAATGTCTACTGTCAAGTTGTGGTAGTGTCCAGTTAATCCCCAAGTTTCGCTTTTTTCGCACCTAGTGAAAAGTGGCTTTTCATATTTTTCATTGTTAATGCATTGGCTGGGAAAATGTCTGCTCCTGTTGAGGGCTGAGATAAAAAGTAGAGGTAGAAGAAATGCCTGATGAATTTCGTTTCATCCTTACCTTGTCACTTTCGGCTGTAAATGAAACCATTTCTTTATTACCATTGCTTTCACATTAAATACCTATTGACTGTGTGTGTCTCGCATTGACATTGTGATCGTGACAAACTGTCACGAATGTATTTCTTCTGAGCAGTGCAAGTGTCTGCATTGTAATTGTACTTTTTTTTTCCTTTTTCACTGTAGTTGAGAATACAGTTTTCCTGGGCTCAGCTTTGACCCCGTATTTTTCACATCACAATATCTTTGGATGTTAGTTGTTAAGGCTTTGTCATAGCTGCGTTGCCTCTACCTCTTGAAAGTGCTGTTTTGCTGGTAGTGTTTTAACATTGAAATGTAATGATACATGTGTTGCAAATAGCTCCTTTTTACTGTCTGAAACTTGACCTAAGGGCTTGCAAGACACGAAGCATTTCACTACGCTGCTCATGTTGATAGTATTTGCACACATTAATTTTGGAAAGTTTAATATTGAGCGGATTGTATTGTTGAGAGTGTGGTATAAATGGTTCCTCAGGGCCAAAGAGCAGGATCATTTACATTGACCTCACATGGGAGCTGGATGCAGTAGTTCAGCAGTGCGCGTCAACAAAGGTGGCGCCGTTGTCAGAGACATGCTGCTTGGCAGTGATCTTGTTCGCTACTGCGATCACGCTTGTCCAACACAGATAGTGAACTGTCACCGTCAGTGGGAAAAACTGCATTTTTCTACATCTCATTGTGGCTAACTGTATCCACAAGCAAGCAGGATATGACATTATTTTGAAAGGTAGAACAGAGTACAGCCGCCCCCACAGTTCACATTTCTAAGAGTTGACTCATGAAGAGCTAACATAAATGCTAGCAGGGGCATACGGCTCAATCAAGAGGATGATACTGTCTGTTTGCATTGACAGCAGTCCGGAAGTTTCAGCCTTGTTCACTGGCAGTAGCCGAGAGTGTTGTAGTAGTCATCCGGAAGTATGTCGCTGTGGAAAACTTTCAGTGACATCCAACATCAGTGAAAATGGGAAAGGTGCAGCAACTTGAACACAAGCAGCAAAACACTTCAGCCTGAGAAGCCATTTATGCCAGGCTCCCTGTCAATGCAACACTGAATGAAATATCCGATCGATCAGAAAGTATGCGTCGTTGAAAGTTTGTATAAAAGTGGCTGTCACGGGCTCTTGTGCTCCATTCGAAATTGTGGGGTGGGATTGTTGGGGAGTTCTTTTTTTTTTTTTTTTTCCCTTGCTGGGATTTTGAAAGAGCACTTCTTGGCTGACTTGTGTTGTGGTTGTGCCCCCTGTCATGCCTGCAGGCGCTGAGCTGTGAGGGTGTTGGTAAGGCGGTGCTTGATCGTATGCTGCGTTGCTGCTGCTGCCGTGACTGGTTGCAGCCTGTGCCGAGTTCGGGCGGAGATGTGCTGTCGGGCTGCACGCCGTGTTTGCGATCATTTTCTTTCTTTTTCTTCTTTCCTCCCTTTTCTTTTTTTTTGCTCTCTTCCACCATCTTCACTTACCTGCAGACACCACACCCTGCCCCGTTTTCTTAGGTCCCCATCTACACCGCTCTTCTAGCCACTTATTCTGAAAGCGGCTCGCGTGGCCACGGCAAGACTACACAGGCGTAGGGGACTGAACAAGTTGTAAAGTAGTGTGATATTATGTAGCTTGCGTGCAAAATTCGGCTGCTGCCTTTCATTAAATATCCTTAGTCTCACTATCCTAGGGCTGCGGTTGCACTTGAAGTACAGTTGCATTTGACAAGAAAGTTGCAGAGCTCTATACATTTAAGACATAAATCCGACTGGATGTTAATTTTGTGTATAGGTTTTAAAATTTGTGGTTGAGAAGCACTTGTAGAAAATTTTGGGTTAAAGTGGCAGCATCTTAAACTAAGCACAAGTACGAACTACAACAGATAACAGGTTAATAAGGAGAAGCGTATTAAAAGCAGTGTTCCTTTAACTCTGTCAATCGTTAGATCCCCGTTTCTCTGTTTGGGAGCTGCTAGCGATAAGTGAGGTTACATGCACCCTTTCTGGCTCACACCATTCAAGCCCTGGCGAACAGGGAGGGGCGAGGTTATGGTGCATCATTTTTTCTACGGTGGATGGGCGGTGTTCCAGTTTGCGGCCGGCAGAAGGCAGCATTTGCAGACCGTCGGTGCAGACGGAGCGGCCCGCGGTTGCTGTCCAGCCGGCGTAAGTATAGTGGTTTCAGAGGGGCCTAGCCTGTACTCCATAGAGTTTCCTACAATACTGACTAGAGGGAACTGTGGCACTGCGATTGCTCGACCATCACGGAAATGACGGGTAGTACACAGATTTGCCTAGTGTGTGCTTGCTTTTAACGCACTTGTGGCTTTTTCTATTGTTTTTCGGCTTTTGTTTCGGATAAGAGAACGGCCCGTTGTGAACCTCATTAGCAGACTTAAATTGGTGAACCTAGAAGGGCCAATGTGGTGAAGTGGGACTCTCGAACTTTTGCCGAACTTCATCTTGCGACTAAGTGGCTGCAGGCCACATGGAGCCATAAGAATGAAGCTTAGGCATATACCTGTACTACCCGATCATTTCCATGCTGGCTGAAGTGTCATGTGTTGCAACTTCCATACACACTTGCACCAGATTTCCCTCTAGTGTACCATTGTGAAACTCTATGGTGTACGCCTCCCGACTGGGAAATTGACCGAGTCTTGCCAACAGGCGGGGCTTGCCGTGGTGCTGTGTGGGAGTGCCTGCTGCGTCGGGAGTTGCAGCTGCGGTTGCCTGCTGTGCAGTTGTTCGTGCGAGCGTCTCGGGACGCAGGCCCAGTTTTGGTTTGTTCCATTCTCCACTCGCTTCTCAGTAAAGTATGCAATTTCTCCTCAGGGCACTACAAGGGCAGTGCTTCGAAAGGCTGTCGCAACGTCGTCAGCGATGTGCTTCATTTGGCATTGCACGAGGCATGTGCAGTAGTTGTAGTTTGTGCCAGTGGTTCTTGGTGTTCAATAAAGCTTTACTGAACCAAACAGTGTCTGATTAGTGCACATGAAGTACACATTACCACATTTCTAAAAGCTTAGCTGCAAAGTAGTAGCTATCATGCACTTTCTAGATCGACCTTGATTGCAAATGTTCTCAGTAAAGTTGAAAGTTGGGCGAGTTGGTGATAGTTCATGTTTACGTGGGAAGCAGCGCACTGAGACAAGGCACGAAAAGAACGAAGAAGGACAAGACAACCGCTGCTACTCGCAACTAGTTTATTTCGAAGAAAACATGGTTAATATACAAACATGAAGGCGTACCACGTGTGACCATGACTTTCAAGCTACAACAGTTTCCGATGATCTTCCAAAAAAGACACTTTGCAATCACTTAAAACCACGGATGCTTGGCTGATGCAATTATCTTTTCTTTTAGTGATATGGAAGGCCTCGATCACTTCCCTGGTCAGCTGATCCTTGTGATTGGAAAGTATTTCCGTTTCAGAGAACATCGGCGTGCAACCACACCAAGTAATGTCATCTAATGTGTGAATATGCATTATTTGTTAGTGATCTCTTGTGTTCAGTAAGCCTTGTGTTAATGCACCGGTCAGTCTGACCGATGTACAACTTTCCACATGACATGGGTAAACAATAAACAACTGCTGTCCTACAATCGACAAAAGGAGAAGCATGCTTAATGTTACACTGAAAACGATCCTTTTTTGTCGACAATTTGCGATCCAGCTTGGCACATATTTTCCCGAGTTTGTTTGGCGCAGAAAACACTACATTTAAGCCGTACCTGCTGCCAACCTTCTTAAGATTGTGGGCTATTTTGTGCGCATAAGGAATCGAGACGCATTTCTTTTTACTTTCTTCAGAATCCCTATCTTTTTTTTTGGCTGCATCACAGCGGTTGTCTTGTCCTTCTTCGTTCTTTTCGTGCCTTGTCTCAGTGCGCTGCTTCCCACGTAAACATGCAAATGTTCTGTAGATTATGAACGTTCTTGTCGGAGAGTTGGTTGCAAAGATATTCAAAACTGATGCAAGTAGTGTATCTGGAAATTATGAAGGCTCCCTCACTAGTGTGTGCCAGAGTAAGAAATGAAAGGCAAGACGGAGCGCACTTTGTAATGTGTACAGTGGCCTCTGTACCTAGTAGTCATTGAGGTTAAAGGGCAGTGTAGAAATTGGGTAGTGTACACGGGCACCATCTTCGCACACGAGCAAACGTAGGGGATGTCGGTTATTAGCTTTGCTTGATACACTATTCAGTATAACTCACACCTGCACCGCGTGCCGTATCGCATGCCGGGAAATGGTCCGTAAATTGGCGAAGCCTAAAGGCCTGACCACACGTACGCGTTGCAGCGCGTGCCTTGCAGACTGCGACGCGCCCTCTCATGGAGAGAGAATGCGCACAGCTTCGTGTAGCCACTTGCCCTGTCCCTTCATTGGGAGAGGGCGCGGCGTCGAGTCTATGCGCCACGCGCTGCAATTAACACACACGTGTGTTCAGGCCGAAGTGTTAACATGGACAATCTACGTCTGATATCCCTTGCGTCATGCGTAGGCAAAGCATGGAGAAAGCCATACAGCTTCGGTCAACGGCAATACTTACAGGAACGTCACATCCTTTCTGACACCATGGTTTGGCTTTCGCCCGCATCTTTCGACTCAAGACGATCTTTTACAGCTCAAACATGAGGTAATCGACCTACCTACCCCAGGTGCCCGACGACGACAAAGAGCCATCCTCGCAATAGATTTTAAGGCCTTCGATAACGTAAGGCACTACACCTTCATGACTAACTTGATAGAACTCGGCTGTGGACTAAGAGTATATGCATACGTCAAAGCTTTCTTAGAAGGACGACGGCCACAATACATATAGGTGATCTATCTTCTGTTGTGCCACGCCCTTGCCATGCCCTTGCCAGCCCCGAACACCGACTCCGGTCGTCGTTCTACGCGACTGCAAGTCCACATACCAGAGCGGGAGGAACAACAAAGCCCCCGCGCACGTTGCTGTTGGGCCGCACCCTTGCCGACGCCTTGCTGATTTCGCCGGGCCGGTCTTACCCCACCCTGTTGCGACAGGCGCTGTCAACAAGCCACCTTCTCCCCAACAGGGTCACCAGAGCGGTCATTACCCAGTCTCGTGGTCCTTCGTCATCGTACAGGTACTGACCCTTGGAGGCGAAGGCGTGGTCACTATTGTGCACCAGCAGGTGGTGCAGGATTGGTGGACTCTTGGCCACCGCTTGGAGAGGAGGATATGGGGGTGGACCCCAACCACCACATTTAATCCGGCGCATCGAGGAGCGCCGTGCCTGTTCAGCCTGTTCACGAAGACCGTCAACATGTAAATACTCTGTATAAAGTATTTTCCGTCTTCCAACTTGTCCTGATGACTGCTCCGAGCACGACACCCGCACGCGTTCGCACCGGCCACGCAACCCCATTCGTAACAGTGGTGGCAGCGGTGGGATACGACGCAACCCCATTCGTAACACTTCACAACCTATCATCGTGGGTAAGGCGCAGTGATATCTCCACTCTTATTTACGCGACAGCGTTAAAGAGCTCGTTTCGCAGAAATGGCGGCGGCGGCGTCGTTGGTTGTGAGCGAAAAATCGAGAAAGATGCAAATAAAATAAACTTTCCGGGTCCGAGTGAGGATCGAACCCAGGCCGTCTGCGTGGCAAGCAGGTGTTCTACCAGACAGTCACGCTTCTGCTTGGAAATCCAGCGAAAAAAACTTTCATGCTTCGCGATCGCAAGCGTCCTTTATATAGGCGTAGCAATACAACATGTGATGTCCCAGAAATATTGCGTCGTGGTACAAGCGTACATTGCCATCGGGCGTCAGAACATGTGACTATCGTAACGATTTCGTAGTTTAAAGCCGGCCACCCATTACAAAAGGCACACACGTTACTGCGCGTATTCCCTTAACACCCCGTAGTGGGTGCATAGCAAGTTCGAAAACATTGCCCGCTCATAATTGCACGTTGTTTAAAGCATGCTACCTGTTACATAGCATGCACTGAGTGATTGAAGTACGTACTAGGGACAGGATATCACGTTCAACTCTTAAAGGCGAAGCTTAAGGGAGCACTGACACAAAAATTTTGCACCTTGTTTTTTTTTGTTGCAATAGGTAGCCTATGACCCACTTATCATGGCTGGAAAGCTCGTTTGCGCGAATGCGCGACATTTATTTATTTAGAGACGTTTTTAGAGCGCCCAGTCGCAGTTTGCACCGAGCTAGGCAGGAGCATTTCCGGTGGCAAGGTAAACACAGCTGGCCACGTGACCACGCAAAACTGACGTGGGCGCCACGCGCGAGAGCGTGCGCGAGCGGGCGCAGCACTGACAGCCAGCACACACAAAACCGCAGGCACGGAGGAAGCAATCGCTGGCAGCGCAAGCGCAAGGCGCGTGCTAGCAACCAGCCAACACAAACTCGTGACGTAGGTTTGTTGACATTGCCGCTGCATTGATGTCGGCGTCGCGAGGGGCTCCGCATCTCGCTCAGTCACGAGGCATGCACTTTCAAATTGATATTAAATATGTTCTAGGCTATATTTTCCCTTGATATTTCGTAGATGTTGTGTATGTCTCCGCATATATCTATCTCGCTCATAATCTCGCCTTCGAAATTTTGTGACAGTGCTCCTTTAAGGGTCCCCCAATTTTAACTACCGCATGCCTTACAACAAATTCCGGGAATCCACCACGCCATGTACGCAGATGATGTCACCATATGGTCTAAGGGCTACTACAACTCGTAGAGAGCAACCTCCAAAAAGCAGCCTCTACAGTCCAGTCGATCGGTAACGCAGCGGGCCTTGAATGGTCATCCTCTAAGTCAGAATTGCCCGTTTCCCGGCACAGATATTCGAAAACCACACCTCAAAATCAAGATAGAAGACACCTACGTTCAGGAAGTCGGAAACATCAGAATCCTAGGAGCACACTTTAGCAACAAGGGAAACACCGCGATACCAATACAGAAACTTAGGAACAGGTGCCTCCAAATTTCCCGCATGATTAGCCGGATTGCCAATAAGCACAAACGGCTGAAGGAACACGACCTCCTGCGCCTCTTTCAAGCTTTTATAGTCAGCCTTGTAACATACAGCTATCCCTACCTACAAATATCCAGGACATATGATCAAAAGATCGACACCATACTGCGCTATACCCTCAAAAAGGCACTGAACCTCCCCAGACGGACATCTACAGAACGACTCCAACAACTGGGAATTCACAACACCGCAGCAGAGCTAGCCCACCTCGACAATCAAATAATCAGACTAGCCCTCTCCAGATGGCACGGCGGTGCTTGCTAAACTGAACATCGCACCACCAACGCATACAAACAGGCTGCCGGAGGCATGGCGGAAAGGCATCATCATCATGCCTCTTCTTCGGAATATGAACCCTACAATGGCACATTCCATGCAGACAGGCGCAGAGCCAGAGCCAAAGCCCATGATAAATACTCATATGACGAGAGCGCCTTTTTCGTGGACGCCGCCCAGTCACACACAGGACAGTGCACGGTGGCAGTAGTACACCAGAGGCAATGTGTCGACTGTATCTACGGTACAGGATGATGTTACAAGCATGGAGGAGGATCGCCCTCGCGCTCAGAAACCCAGCGTCAACCTTCGTCGTTACGGACTCAATGACGGCTTATCGCAACCACCTTAAAGGCAAAATCAGTCCTCTAGCACGTAGAATACTTTCACGAGCAGCAGAAGGCCGTACTGCGGGAGACTGGAAACAAGTTATATACCACCTGGCCGCTGTGGAGTCGGAGGCAACGATCGAGCTAGCTCATGCCTCCGCCCGAGCTCTCTTACTTCGGGACTCTAACTTCAGTGCAGGGACTCCGGCCCTTCCAGATCAGATAGCCCACCTGAACACATACACTGAAATATTGCAAAACCAAAGGCTTGCGCGGAGGAAATATCCCCCACCGCATCCTCAACGCAAAAGAATACATGTGATGCCATGACCACATATCGCCATCGTCACACAGATTGACATCACCAGCTGTGATAGCCCGATGACGTCCCCATATGACGCCGTGACATCCCCGGTTACCAAAATTTGTAATGTCATCATGACGTCACATAACGTCATCGCACGGCATCGCCGCTTGGTCAGAGGCGGACCGATGCCGAAGGCACTGCGTAAAATGCAGAAAGCTTCCAGCGCATCGCATCCCTGAGGCGCTGTAAAACCACGTGGGTGCAGAAACCTTTCGGGGGTGGAGAGTGTCAATAGATAATAATAATAATGTGGGGTTTTACGTCTCAAAACCAAGATATGATTATGAGAGACGCCGTAGTGGAGGGCTCCGGAAATTTTGACCATCTGGTGTTCTTTAACTTGCACTGACATCGCACAGTATACACGGGCCTCTGCCACTTCGCCTACATCGAAATACGACCGCCGCGGCCGGGATTGAACCCGCGACCTTCGGGTCAGCAGCCAAGCACCCTAGCCACTGATCCACCGAGGCGGACAGAGTATCAATAGAGTCGACTGAGAAGATAAAGAAGACGGCTTTCGCTTTCGAGTCATCTTAGGTTAATGTCTAAGGGCCCGTGCGACTACTTTTATCAGCAAAGCTGTTCTTGGTCGCGCCTTTCATGTCCGCGATCCGTGGTAACGCTTGCGAGCATCACAAACGGGTATGCGCCGCAGACAATTGCTGAATCCCACTACTCTCCACTGGTCCACTAAAAGTGAAGGCAACAGTTAGACCAACAAACGGGTATATAATGGAGTGAAAAGGGGGCAGCGCTAGAACTAGATGAAGACAGGACATGCGCTTTCATCATCTATTGGCCTCGAGGCCCACCACTGGAAACGCCGGCGCCACCATCGGCGTGACGTGCTTGGCAGGATCACGCGGTCTCGGCGGCCGCGTCGGCTGCTTGCGGAGCGCTGCCGCGTGCTTTGTAAATGAGTTTCAAGGTCCCCCCTGCGCTGCGGTCGGTACGAATACGGAGGTTTTCTCGCATTCTGAACCCATTGTAACAGGAGTGGCTACCTCCGAAAGCGATGAACATGCTGCTATTAGGCTTGGTGCCGTAGTGCCGGACGTATACACGCAACGAAGACCAGTGCCCGTGGGACAAGAAACGGCGTGAAGAGTGCGTTGTGGTGCTAAGAACCGGCAAGCAGCTATCGGCTACCAGTCATGTGTACAACAAGCACTTCCGCGACGACGATTTTCGCTGCTGCGTCGGGGCTGTGATGTTGAGTGGCAGAAAGTGCGCACTGCGACGATTGTCCTCGCGCGCTTCCCGCCGGCTAATGGTGCTTATCTACCGCAGTACCATCTCAGAACGCAATACCACAATACCATCCCGCAATACCATCTCAGAACGTTCCTGTGCGACCTCTTGATCGCCAGCCCCGTGCTCATCGTCTAAAATATGGGCTGCAGATATACTTCAGCGACTGTTTAGATACGTTGGATTTAAACACTCGTAAGGTTCCTTGTACATTCCCCTAAGATGACCGGAAGGCGAAAGCCACCTTCTCCTTCTTGTCAGTCAATATATTGATTTTCCCCGCCCCGCTCCAAAAGACTTTGTGCACCTAACGAGGTTTTGCACTGCCTCCGTGATCGGCCCACCGATCACGGAGGCTGTGCAAAGCGACCATGTCGTGTGAACACGTCATGATGTGACATGACGTTATGTGGCGTCATGGAGACGTCATGACGTCTTCACAAATTTGGGCAATCTGACGTCATGAGGACGTCATCACGTGATGGTGATTTTTTTTTTTTTTGCATTACTCGTGCCGGCGCCGACGAGGCGGGATGCCGACGGTCAATCTTCCCTTTTGATGAGGCATCGAAGGTTTTCGCCTTCATAACCTATAGGCGACGTTTGCTGGTGGATGTACATAGCGAGCGAGTCAAATGCTGCGGCTGATGTGTGCTGCATTTATGTTGGCAATAACATTCTTTCAGTCAATCGTGCATTCTCATGACGCAAGCGCTACGTGCTAAAAAGCCCAAATTTACTTGTGCCACTCTCAAACTCAAGTTGGGCCTATCCAACCCCATGCATTTTTTTGGAGCCTTATTTATTTATGTGGAAAGATGCCGCGCTGTTGGCGTTAGACTCGACATAATTCCCTAATTGCAGGGGCAACTCGCCAAATAATGCTGGGCATTAAAATTTTGCATTTCACTCTTTACGTGTTGTTGTTACCTTGTTTTGCAGCTGCAGGTTTGCTGCAATAACTTCCCTTTATTTCACCACTATTTCAAGTTCAGGTAGGTCTTTGTTAATCACATCGACGTTTGCAGAACAAGTGCGGCGAACGTTACTGTATTTTCATTCGTTTCCTTGGCGTTGTATACTACTACATGGCCTCGTAGACCACTTCTCCTTCCATCAGCAATCTCGAAGTGTTGAAGCTTTGGTCTATGAATTTGTTGATGGCAGAGAGCGGCAAGTTCAGTGGAATGCAATGGAAACGAAAGTTAAGCAACATATTAAAAAGGGCATCGCATTTTCTCACGCTTTGTGTGACCACCAAACGAAACGAACACACTGAAACAACAGGAGGAGCGGCAATTGCTCACTTAGAAGACCGATCTATATGCAGTGCGAGGCAACATGTCAAATGACATTGAAATATACATTAATTTTGACTGATAAAAAAACGAAAAAAAAAAAAACGTTGAATCGTCGGGACGGGACATCATAAGTTGCCATAGGCGCGCCGAAGTCGTAGTTGTAACAAACAAAAAAATGGAATAGCGACCGCGCAACAATAGTTTTTGTGTACTCACAAATTCTCATATTTTGCTGCCTAAAGTTCACGGCACGGCGCCAAAACACGCTCGTAGCGAAAGCGAAACCATGAGTCCGAACATATACACGCAGACGCTCATACATCCAAAAGCTCCGTCGGTCGCCGCGAACCCGTGCGATCGCTGGCTTGAGGCTTCTTTCTGTTATTCTCCATTTAGGCGTCTACTCTAACAAAATGTTTCACATAGTTTGTACTCAACGACTGACTACATTTCACGCCAGAAGCCGGTTCAGGGGTCTCATCGCGGTGACCGCGTGAAGCGGGCGCTTCGTTTTCTGCTGAGAGACAGCGACTGTAAACTATCTTGTGCTTTGTTTTCGTCGAAAATTATTATTTTAACACTACAGAACATATTTCGATTCGAAAGTACGCACAGAATTGTCCTGGAGCGCTTCCTCGACGTGTTTTGTAGAGCGCCGACAGCAAATCTTATGGGGAGCGCGCGGCAGTATCCTGCCTAGCACGCAATCGAGGCGCGCCCGATAGAGGGCGACTCCGTAACTCCTCGAGGCCAATAGTCTTTTGTATTCGTTCTAGCGCTGCCCCATTTTCGCTTCATTATGAACCCAAACCAACTCGCCCACGTATCTGTGATTCTGCAAACGGGCGTACGCCACAGAAATCTGAGTGGCCTGTCAGAAAACTATCATCATCATAATCGCATATGTGCCGCAGAAGTTGGGTAAATCCATCTACCCACAACTTCCACTGATAAGGAAGAAGGCATCGGTTAACCTAACAAATGGCGTGCGCATTACCATAGTAACACCACTTCCACGTGATACTTTGGGGTTATAAGAGGTGGTGGCTATACTGCCACCGCAGAGCTTAACAAAGAGTGTTTAAAGCAGTGATACAACATATCGGATTATCTTAAGCGAAGGCTTCTTTGTAAACCTGTGTATACATAACTTGCAAGTACGTCACACTGCGGAACTCTGGGATACGATCTCGGCATATGCTCCGCCATCACCGAGCACATGGCAGCAGACGACACCGAGTCAAGCTGTGCGGCTCTCACATTTCCCGTCAACGCCGTCCGTCGCAATGGCGATTTCTGCGATATTTGACTGCCGCACGAGAAGTAAGTGTAAATGAGATAAAAAAAGGACCAGAAGCAGGGACGTACTGTTTGCCAAAGGTGATCACAAACCCGAGCGACCGCACGAAAGAGATGTCCGAGAAGCGGAGCACATGGCTCATGCGCGCATAAACAGGAATGATCACTGAACAACGTACGTGAGTGTGGGCGTCACTTCATAAAAGGCAAGCTATGTTTCCAAATCTCGTGCGAAGTTGTTTCACCCATTACGTGCGACACCATGGGCTCGGACACTGCAGACACGGAGGATCCGAGTTCCCACACTGCTTCGCTGCTGGCTGCGTAATGTCCTGAATGATTCTCCTTCGTCATACGCGCAAGGCGAACGATCAAAACGCTCGCACTACGCCAAACGATCCGCCGCACGAACGTAAACACGGCGCGGTCACTGAGACGTATGTGCTCCGTGTGCTCGGTAATGGCGGCCGGAAGACGGATGGAAGACAGGAACTGACGTCACTTGCAAGTTATGTATAAGAGTGGTATGGTCAAGACGCAATAGACGTCAGACTCCGGAGTTTTGCAGACACGTAGCGCCACCTGTCGGAGCAGTTTTGGGTAGTGCAAAGCCCGGCTCCCTTGCACAGTTTGCTGTTCAAGCAGGTGCAGCTAGCGAGTTGGAAACAACGATTAACCTAAATATTCGGTGTGTTGGTGCATTGAGCACTCAGAAAAAGAGCTACGAATGCCTCTACGCTAGTCGGACGCGCATCCGAACCGCCATGAAGTGCGTGCGAGAACGACGGCGAAAACAAGAGCAGACGAAACAGCTCCGCGCGCTACGAAGAAAGGCCTCAGTCGACGCTACTGTTGCGTTGTGAATTGCCACGGACGTAAAGGACTTCAGTTTTACCGATTTCCGCAGCTGTTGCACGAAGCAGAACGGCGAGAGCTTTGGATACGGGCCGTTGCGAACGTGTTGGGTAAGCGAATTACTCGCGTTCTCCACAGCCGGTCGCATGTGAAAGTGTGATAATGTACGTGGGTCTCATGTTAGTGTTTTGAGTAGCCTTGTCGTAGAACCGTGGTAACCTTGGCTATAAAGCTCAGCAGAGCCTCAGACCACGGTGCGCGCCATGCAGCAGTTAAATGCAGACTGGTGAAGCGCGCGATAAACATCGCGCACTCCGCGACCACCCATAATCTGAACTGGTCGTCATCACACAGCATCGCGCACGTACGCATCGAAGGTTCAAAGTTCCGGCTTTAACTAGCAAATGCTAACACGTGCGTCATACAAGTAAATCGCAAAATGTTGGTCGTGACCACCGTCAGGTTTTTCTTGCCCGTGGTCTCCGCGATTGCCGGAGCTATCTCGGAGGCCACGGTTTTACCTTTCGTTGTACACCGAGAAAGTGGACACGCACGTATCCCCATTTGCAGTGTATACAAACGGAAGGCAACCGTCAACAGTACGCATAATAAAACAGTTCGACGCACAGGAAGCGAGAGATAGATGGAGAATGCAATTGCAAAGGCGAAAATCGCCGTGGCCATTCGTGCCTGATAAAGCGAGCTTTGTGCCACTGATCGTAAGAAACCTTGCTTGTGAACGTACTTCATCGCTTTGACATTATGTATATGCCCAAATTTAACGCATTTAGGCGGTACAGAACGCACGTCAGAGTGCATCGAACTCGATGTCAGGCGATGCTCGCTTACACATGCGAGTTGCAGCACGCCGAAATAACTAAAACACCTTTTGCATTGTAGCCGAAGTTCACTTTGATGAGCTCCCTACTTTTCTGAAGCCAGGGTGGGTTGACGGAAGAAGCTTTCCAGGTCCTTGATTTTCAGGAAACCGCGCCTCAACACCAACGAAAGAGGGGGGGTTCTGTACATGACCTATGGACATTCGCTTGCGGACTGCTCTCTTTGCACTACCCAGTTATGGCCAGGGCGGCGATGAGGGCGCTGGTGGCGGCGTTTTTCGCAGCGCCGCCTGGGCAGAGTCTGACGTCTATGAAACTGTACTCCCCTCAAAGCTTAAGTTAAAGGCCAACTCCGGCGATTTTTTGACCGTGTCAGGATAATGGTGCTTTTATGTTCCTGAGACACTCTTGCCACGCGCCCGATAGCTGAAATGCTCAGAAAATTCGAAAATAATTTTTAATAAGCAAAAAGGCGCAATACCGAAACCGAAACCCAACCGAGTGTACTGTCCAAGTATGACGTAGTAGTTTGTTACGAACCGGAAGTCGTGCAAGGCATGCTGGTCCCGCCGGCGCGGAATATCACACTCTCCTCCACAGAGAACAGAAAATCGCACACCAAACCAGCGAAGCGCCGGCCAAACACCGTCAGCTTGTGACCAGCACAATATACGCTGTAGCGGCCAAAGTTAGCGAACCCATCGGCTGCGTCGCTTCCGTCGACCGGCAAACCAACACGTCGCACACGCAATGTTGCCAATAATTGTGGGAAGCCGGGTGGGCGTTTGCAGACAATCTTTAAAATTCATTTACAAACAATCAGCGCACGTTTCAAGCTTGAAATTTGGCATAAATGACGGAAATGTGCAAAGGAACGTACCCAGCGAATTTCATTGAGATCCATTGACCTCGAAAAATCTCCGGAGTTGGCCTTTAACGAAGAGTGTTTAACCAGCGATACAGCATTTCTGAAATACTTGCAAAACACAGAAATGCGATAGGGTGACGAAAGGAACGCCACCAGCGTCGCTGTTTCATCGGTGTCCGCGAAACAAGGCTTGTTGAGTTTTTTTTTTTTTTTTTTTTTTTATGTTCCGTTTCCGCTCGTGCCCACAGAGGCTATAAATTTAGTTTTGGCAAGGTGTCGGTAAGGTTAGAAAACGGCAAATTGTAAACTACCCGTTCGCAGCACGAAGCCACAAGAAAATCCGCGCGGATTTCTCAGACTGAAAGCTTCTTAGTTGCCAAAAAACTCGTCCTGGTCCGGGGATCAAACCCATGACAAACGCCTTTCCAGGGCGGTAGCTCTACCAAGTGAGCTAGCCAGGATTTTTGGGTTATGGCCGCAATTCGCCTTGGTGCATGGGTCATCGTCTCCGGACGATGACCCATGCCAATCCACGCAATATGGGGAACGTGCACTGAGCCGGTGGCGCCTCGGTGCGGCGAGTGAACGAAATGAATTGGCGTGTTCCGTGCAGCAGCCGACCCATGAGCGCAGGCGTGTCAGGTTGTTAGCGGTGCTTCGCAATGTCGCGTATGAATTGCTGTGTCGTAAAATGTGCCGATAACTATAGACGCTTTCAGTGTTTACAAACAGACGGCGCGCGCGCTGATTGGTTGAACCCAGCAAGCTTCCGGCCGAGCGACTTCCGCCTGTTGGAACGTTGCGTTTCAAGTGGGTGCTGCGTGCCTCGGTTGCCTCGGTCGTCTTAATTCTTACGTTAACGTGTTTTTTTTTTTTTCGCTCTCTGGAAGCGGTTCTCAATGTCCAGTGAGTGCTTCAAGCAGCTCGACGCCGAAGCTCGTCAACGGTATCGGCAGAAGCTCATGTTCGAGGGCCAAGAGCTGCCCGATCCAACGTTTGGTTCTAGAAACGTTGGCCCGATCCACCTAGACGCGCTGATGTGGTGCGTTTCGGGTTCTCGTCGGGCTTTAAGAATATTCCACCAGTGTCCGCAGCGGATATTTTTGTTTATCTGGTTGAGGGTGTATGCTTCTACACCAAAGATCAATTTAAGAACTGCAAGCTAAGTGACGCGTACGATTCGTTCGTGAACGGCAAGGTGAAGCACGTCTCGTCTTTTAAAGGCCAACTCCGGCGATTTTTTGACCGTGTCAGGATAATGGTGCTTTTATGTTCCTGAGACACTCTTGTCACGTGCCCGATAGCTGAAATGCTCAGCAAATTCGAAAATAATTTTTAATAAGCAAAAAGGCGCAATACCGAAACCGAAACCCAACCCAGTGTACTGTCCAAGTATGACGTAGTAGTTTGTTACGAACCGGAAGTCGTGCAAGGCATGCTGGTCCCGCCGGCGTGGAATATCACACGCTCCTCCACAGAGAACAGAAAATCGCGCGCCAAACCAGCGAAGCGCCGGCCAAACACCGTCGCCTAGTGACCAGCACAATATACGCTGTAGCGGCCAAAGTTAGCGAACCCATCGGCTGCGTCACTTCCGTCGACCGGCAAACCAACACGTCACACACGCAATGTTGCCAATAATTGTGGGAAGCCGGGTGGGCGTTTGCAGACAATTTTTTAAAATTCATTTGCAAACAATCAGCGCATGTCTCAAGCTTGAAATTTGGCATAAATGACGGAAATGTGCAAAGGAATGTACCCAGCGAATTTCATTGAGATCCATAGACCTCGAAAAACCTCCGGAGTTGACCTTTAAGGCTGGCAAACGCGGCGAAGGTGTCGTCCTGGTCGTGGCATCTGTGGAGGCGAGCCAAACCCTTTCTAAGACGTACCAGTCTTGGTGTGTGGTGAGGGACGACGGTGCCCGTCGCCGCGTTTCAAAGAATACATGTAGCTATGCAATGCGCAAACGTTCTTACACTTCTGTTTGCGCTAACTGAATTTCATTAACGAAGCTTACTGTTACATGCGTGCCTCCAAGAAATCCAACACGCCGCTGACCTTAGTAGCGCGCGCGAATTTGGTGCTCCCCCACAGACCACTCGCGAGAAAAACGGAGCGAGTTCCAGAGCCAAAGGTCACTGCTAGAATTTCTATAGCCCAATGCGTCCGAAACCAGAAAGCGCGAGCTAAGTGAATGCTGAACTCTTAACCTTGTAAAAACTACAGGAGCACTACGTTACGGTGATGTAGTAGGCGCGATCGCACCATAACACGTGTTACTGCGGTTTTAGCGTGCTGTAGGCTGCTGAGCTCGCGATCCGCATTGAAAGGCATGCTTGGCTCGGTGATCAAGGTTTCAAAATGATTTACGTTGGATGAGGTGAGCTGAACAAATCCGTGAGCCTTTCGTAGGGCACCAGTTATCTCGTTTCACTGCAGCGATCCAAGCATTTCTTTCATCCTCAGCAGGGAATGTAAACGCCCGCACTTTATTCTGCACCCAGGCACAATACAAGACCCGCGTCGCGAGGCCATTGCTAGAGACGGCCGGAGCGCCAGGAATACCGCAAAATTTGGTTATTTTTCCGCAGTCCGACGGCCGAAGCGCACGCAAACAGAAGAAAACACGGGCAAACCGGAAGCCGTCCTGGGTCGAGCCGCCGCCGCATCCGGTGACACGGCGGTGGCGGACCCTGGCGGCTAAAAGGGTCTATAAGAACTACGCACCTGGAACAAAGTTTTTCAGTTTTCCGCCGTGACTGTGCTTCAGAAACCGGCGGGAACTCTGGATTAGTGGACGCCACGCGTAGGCGTGCGCAGGGGTTCCCCCTTCAGAGGGGGAGACAGCTCATCGCAGCGCCTCCCTTCTCTATTAAGTCAATGTATGAGGCAGACTTTGCGCCCCTCCTTAGGTGACTAGAGGGGGCGGCCGCCTCCCCTCGTGCGTACGCCAATGACGCCACGTAAAGCAAGTGATCCCGCGGGCACGTTTATGAAGTACACGCTGTAGCTATAGTTCGCTGTGAATTTACTCTCCACGCTTGTCAACTCATATTTTTAACGTGCTGGAGGAACCGAGGGGCATCCGGAAAAGTGATCTCGAGTCTGTAGTCCACAATTCGTTGGCGAAAAGCAATCGACAGATCCAGCAATTCTCCCTATAGTACACTGCTGCTGTTTTTTCCCCCGTATCGCAGTTCGTAAACAGTAACATTAAGGAAGAAGTCACGCATGTCAGGCAAAATGCGTCGCAGACCACTAGAATTTCAAAATTTATTCCCCATGTACTGCCATAGCCCTTATTAATAGCAGTGTGCGTGCTAGCGAAGCCGGGCCACGCCGTTCTGTTGCGCTACGTGACAGCTGAGATATCGCGTGCAAAGCTGGCACGTGACAAGTTTACTCAACGACCCATGCAGCCCGAGCAACGCCTACAAACGGAGCTGAACTACTGCACAGAAAACTTCGCGCAAATGCCACGCATTACTAAATGCAACGCGGGCAGTTCGGCGACCGTACGTATTATACTTGCGCGCATAGCAAGGGGTTGTCTAACACATGTCAGACACAAATGTCTTCGTTTACTCAACAATAACCAGGCAAAATGGCAAGAAATAATGTTTACAAACATCAATGGTGACGGTCTATGCTTCGAGCTTTACGCTGGCCGGCCGCACGAATCGCCCTTTCAAAACACTATACCGCGCGTCTGTGCTACGTCACATCGAAAACATGATTGATTCTGTAAATTTATGTCCTTTGTCCTCGTTTGGGGTCCCAAAAGAATCATGCACTGAAAACTTTCTGGAAGCCTACCCGTTTTATCAAACCTGTCACCTTCGCGCACACACACGCACTTGAATACAACGCGGGCGTAGCTGACGGAGAGACGCCGATTCGTAGCACGCCAGTTGACACTGAAGTGGCCGCAAGTCGCCACTTGCGGCGCTGACGGCGCAGAGGTGCAGTGCACTGCTGCGCCCCCTGTAGGTGCTGCACGTTTCCTATAGTGTAAGCTAAAATTAGGACTTATCATTATTAACGCTTCATTATAATTGCAGCTGTAACATCTATTAGCACTTAAAGATAATAAATAAATCCAGGACTGTATGATCCGCCCGACTCTTGGCCGATCTATAGTAGCCGATCCCCCCTGAGTGGGTAGGTGCCATTAATTCAAGGAGCATCATCATCATCATCCCCCAGAGTAAGCGTGCGCCAGTCTTTAAAGCAATCATCGTCATCATCGTTCACGCGGTCCCACGTGCTCGCGTGATCCCAAGGACCGTGCACGCGTGCGCTGCTGCTGTCCTGTTGCCACCGAGAAGAACGGAACGCGACGAACATGAGGGTCTTCGGTCGACGTCCCAGCGTGGTCACCTTGAAGGACGACGACAACTCCACTAGCCGCACCCGCCTGGGCGGCTCTTCGCCCGACGACCACCTGCAGCCGTCGGTGGTCACCATTACCCGAAGTTACAGGGTGAGGGGACCCGCAGCATCCATAACCGCGTTTACATGAATGCGTCAATTGGCGCATCGTATCGCGCCGCGTCAACTTACTAGCGCATCGCATTCATGCAAGCGGGGGCTAGGGAGTCGCATCGCGATAATGCGCCAGGCAGGGGTGGTTTTCGAGGTGTAAGGTCTCATTCACACCTGCGACTTGTGCCGGTGGCGCGACCATTCGCGAATGGCGCCCAAAAAGCGACTCAAGGTGACTAATGTTCACACATGCGTGCGACCTGTACTCGTCGCCACACAGAATTCAGGTCTGCTCACATATGGCTCGCATTGTCATTGCCCCGTAAAATAAGCTTACGTCCTGTTCCTGTGCATCTGATTGGTTCGGAGGTTTGCGACTGCTGTCGCGCGACTGAAAAATCGAGCAGCGAGCGATTGAGCCAATTCAGTCGGTCAGCGACCAAAGCGGCCAATCGCGATTAGTTTGGTCGCGCGACGGTGCTGGTCATATACATGTGAACGACAAAATGGTGGTTAAGCGGGTTCGTTGGTACGTACACATAGTTTTTCAAGCAGCGCGGAAACGCGACACTGATAATAGACCACACAACACAGGCGTTGTGTTGTGTGGTCTACTATCAGTGTCCCGTTTCCGCGCTGTTTGAAAAACTGTGAACGAGCCGAGGCGGGGAATGGCTGCCCTGAACAGTACACAAATGTCACGCGTGAACCCGTTATACATACAGGCACTGTGCTAATATAGAATGACCGTTCGCAAAAACCGCTTGCACCTCAAACATATGGCCGCTCGCCCCAGCAGACCTTTCAACAGGGTTGATGTTGGTGGCTACTTTGCGCCAAATTGTCTACTTTTGGACCCCGTTGGCGACGAAGATTTCCAGTTGGCTCCATGGCTCTTTCCTAAACTTGTGGTTTTACTTATTCAAAACGGTTTTCTTTATCCATCAATAGAAAAGACCCTGTTGATAATACCGCTTCTGTTCTATTTGGCTAGAAATTTGGGGATAATATCAAATGACATGGCTACTTTGGCTACGTATGGCGTGAGTTCTGGCTCCTTTTCATGTCCACCCAACGGCAACCTTGCCTTTCAATTTATTGCTTTGGTCTTCCTCTGGGGCAGCACTGCAGCTTCGTTATAGTCAGTACGAACTTCAGTCGCCGCAAAAAGGATCAAAGGGCCGAATAATACGCTGTGACGTAAGAAATTCAGTTGGCTGAAGGAAGACTCCCAATCATGTGTCCATTCAAAACTATAGCACCTTGGCAGAGAAGGACTGGTCAGGGGAAATGCAACGTCAGCAAATGCGGGAACATAAGAGCACAGGCCTAATAAGCTATGAAGCTCCTTCTGAGTAAGCGATGGGGTTCGGACGCCTTCACGTTCGCTGTCTTGTTTGGGCCAGGCCTGATGCCATCTTTGTTGAGGTGTCCAAGCAGCAAGGTTTCACCCTCGATGAAACAACACTTCTTCGCATTAAGAACCAGGTCAGCATTTCTAATGCATTCAAGAACGTCCTCGTTCGTTGTGTTCACTAAATGTGCGCCCGAAGATCGCAATTTCATCAAGATTACGCACACAGATGTTCCACATTAGGCCACGCCGAATAGTATCCATGAACCTTTCGAATGTAGCGGGTGCGTTGCATTGTCCAAACGGCATCACGTTGAATTCATACAGTCCGTCCGTGGTTGTGAAAGCCGTCTGTTCCATATCCATTGGATGCACAGATATTTGCCAGTAGCGGGAGCGCAAATCTACAGACGAAAAATAAGACGCCAAATGGAGACAATCTCAGACGTCATCAATACGTGGGAGAGGGTAAACATCTTTCTTGGTGACGGAGCTCAGACGGTACGTGATATTCGACACAGAATCTCCAGTTACCGTCTTTCTTTTTGGCAAGATTCAGTGGAGCTGCCCAAGGACCCGATCATTCTTACCATATTTCACGCATTTTCACACATTCCACGCGTCCGATGCTCTACCGATTGAGCTACAGCTCAATTGGCGGAGAATCGGACACATTATCCGAAGGTTGGAGGTTCGGTCCCTGCCAACGGCGACGGCTTGTCCTTTCGTGCACTTTAATTTCTGCGCATTTATATCATAATACAGTTAAGACTATCAATAACGTTCCCTATAACTTCCTTGGCCTCGTTGCCTGTTGATTTTCATTAACGTTGTGTCTAACACAGAAAAAAACGAGCCGTTGAATTCCCCTTGTTTCATTCATTCGTTACACCGAGAATTTCGTTATATTGAAGTTCGTTATATCGATGTTTAACCATGAACTCTCTGTGCGGCAGTAGCTCTACATTTCTTGCTCCGCAAAACGCGAGCAGCGCTTCCTGCCCGTCATTTCTGGTCCGTTCGCCGCCTTCTCCGAGCTGCAGCGTCGGCACCCGAGCCTGCTTCCGTGCGTCATGTGCATGGCCGTCGCCTGCGGTGGGCTGGCGCTCGCGATGGTGCTCATGCGCCAACAGGTCAAGCTGGACGCCACGCTTCTCTCGTCCGCCAACGTCTGCGGCACCAAGGACTGCCGCGAACAGGCCGCCCGGATCGCCATGAACATCGACGCCAAGCGGGACCCTTGCGAAGACCTGTACGCGTACACGTGCGGTGGCGCCAAAGCTTCAGACTTGAAGAGAAGGTGAGTCCTTCGGTGATCTCTACATCCAGGCTGTAGTGTTAAAGGAACCTTTTGACCATTTTTTCCAAATAACCATCGAATGACCTCAGTATCAAAGTTTATTTCCTCACGAATCGATTGCCGAAAAAATTTCTCGAATTCGTCCCGAACGAGCGTATTTACATGAGATTTGTCGCACGCTTTAAGCGCTTGTTCTTTTCTCTCGTCCAGATGAGCGCGCTGGAAGGGAGGGATGGCGCGGGGGAAGAAGTTACGTCAGCGCGCATGATGAAACGGGATGGCTTTTTTTGCCGCTGCGATACGTGTGAACGAGTGTGGCTACTGCGTAATGTTAGCATTCTATGGAGCACGTCGCGGAACCCCGTGGCGAGAATCGCATTAGATCCAAATGACGCTCTTTATTTATGTCGGCTGTTAACCACTGGAGAGAGTGAGCATGGGCCTATCTGTATGAAGAGAGTGCGCCTGAGAATATGGTAGCTTCGGTTTCAGCTTCTAAACACTCTTTGCCGCGCACGTCTGCAAGATTTGGCTAAACTGTTCATAGGAACGTCAGCTTTCCGCTCCAAGTTTTTTTTTTTTTTTTCACCAAGGCCGAGGGGTGGTTTATGGCCCCTTTAAACACAAGCTGGGTTGGCGGGCACTATGTATATCCGTAGCACGTCCGCGCGCGGGGCTTCACGAAGTGATTTCAACAGTTATAAAGGCTGAATCATAAGGTTTGCGACTTCACGCTATAGTGTCTATCACCCCTGCGACTTCACGCTATAGCGTCTATCAACCCCGTAGTGCCTCTTGCATTAATCTGCATTTGACCAATGTATCGCACCAATATAAGTGCACCGTGGAATATATCTCAATTGAAAACATAGCCTGTAAAACACGAATTAGATCAAGGGAGACACGACTGTTGTACGTATAAGAAGGAAAATGATGTCTTGCCCTTAAGACATCATGTCAATACCGTGCGGGTTTTGTACTTTCTAACCAATAAAACTGACCGCGATACACCACGGAAATACGCGACATTTTTCTTCTATGCGCAGCCTGATGTCATCGTACGTGGAGAGCGTGAAGGGCTTCATTCAACGCGGCCTGGTTCCTGAGGAGCGTAACAGTTCTGGCGCCGCGTACAAGGCCTATTCTGCCTTCAACGCTTGTCTCTCGAGGTCCGCGGGGGGGTGTCGACGCCGCCAAGCCGTTCGCGGAGTTCATGAGTGCCCGGAAGATACCGTGGCCCTCAAGCGCGCCCCTAGACGCAGACCCGCTGGACGTCCTCGTCGACCTGGCTGTCAACTGGAGGGTACCGCTGCTGTTCGACGTGCGGCTACTGTACACCGAGCGCGAGAACCCGCTTGTGGTCACCATCGAACAGATCGGGGACGTCACCCTTCTGCGCATGGAGCAGCTGTCAGCCAGCGACCAGAGCGTCGGCGAATACGACAACCTCCTGCGCAGCGTGGCCGGGTACCTCCGCCAGGGGGCGTTGCTCTCCGACGAAGACTGTCGCCAGCTTCGACAGGACGAGGGTGCGGTCAGGAACAACGTGACGTTGATCGCCCGGTCCGAGGAACAGGAAGAAGTCGACGTTTTCGTAGCTTCCCTCAACGATAGCGTATTGGAGATGGGCCCGACCTGGCTGACCCTCTTGCGGCGTCACCTGGGCCGAGACGTCGAGCTGTCGCCCTCGACCAAGCTCCTTGCTCACAGCGGGCGACACTTTCACGCAGTCCTGACCCTGCTGGCCTCGGTGCCCCGCGACAGACTACTGAACGTCATCGGCTGGACGTTCGCCTACTCCTACTTGTGGCTCGTCAACCCGGACTCGGACCACTTCCAGCCCGGCAAAGAAAGCGACGTCTTCGACGTGCAGGCGGCCTGCTTCCTGGCCGTCCAAGAGTCGTACGGCACGCTACTGGTGGCACCCCAGTTCCTGGCCTACTTCCATCAGCAGGCCAACAGGCAACGCCTCTCCGACCTGTGGAACGAGACCACGCAGGCCTTGGTGCGAGCCGTACTGGCCTCGCGGAGCCTGGCGAACGCCACCAAGCATTGGGCCGTCGAGAAGATCCTGCAGAGGACCAGGCGTCAGCTGTGGCCGCCGGAGCCGTTCTTCCACGCAGAACTGCTGGACGAACTGTACGAGGGATTTCCCGCTGCAATGACGACGTCGTCCGGTTTGTTCAAGTCCCTGTTCGAGTCGCGGAGGGCCGCGCGTCGGATTTTGCGGAACAGCTACTACGGCCGCCTGCTGACGGGCAGCGTACGGTGGCCCGCGAAAGAGGTGCGGTACTGGTACGGCGGCGACCTGCTCCGAGTCGGTCTGTCGGCACTGTTCCCGCCTTCCTATTACCGCGACGACGCGGGCGTGTCGGCCTACAGTGGCCTGGGCTTCCAGATCGCCAGGGCACTGGTCAGAACAGTGGACGAGCGCGGCCGCACGGACGGCACCGCGGCGGATGAGTGGAAGCAGGTCGCGAAGTGTCGCCTGGACTCGGCCAACACGAGTCGCGAGAGGGACGCCGTGGCTCGCCTGTTCGCCTTGGACGTCGCCTTGGCGGCGCTGAGGAGCAACGCCCAGAACCGGCTTGACGGGCTCGAGGGTCTCGAGAAGCTGACGGGTCTGCAGACGTTCTACGTCAACTTTTGCGGCAAATATTGCGGTCATCGTCGCGGCTCGGAGCTTTGCAACGTGGCGATGAACGCGAGTGAATTCGGCGACGCCTTTGAGTGCCCAGCGGCGCCGTCGGCCAGTAAAGACCGACGGTGTCTCGTCGTTTGAGATGTGCCGAGTGTTTTGGGTGGCTCGGGATTGAGCATCGCAAAACGGCGCAAATAAAGAAAAGTGTGAAAAAACATCGTCTATTATCGTCAACATGCGCGAATATTTCATCGATATGTGGGGCACTTTTGTGTAGTCAATTTGCAATCCTGTTGAGAACATTCATTAAGCTACACATAAGCAGCGGTCATGTGGTGGCTGTGCATGCAAGTATTCATGTGCGTGATCTTCAGGGGCGCGAGTACCGAAGCGGAATGCTACTGCCGTCCTCTTTCACCAACTGCTTCAAGAGGGCTGTAGTTTCTGATTGCTCCGCTCGTAGCTATCCTATAGCTCCAGTCCTAACCGCTCTCCGCTGCGGTGGAACAGTGGTTACGGTGCTCGGCTGGTGACCCGAAGGTCGCGGGCTTGATCCCGGCCACGGCGGCCTCATTTTCGACGGAGGCGAAATGCTGAAGGCCCGTATATATATACTGTGCGACGTTGGTTCGTGTTGAACAGCAGATGGCGAGAATCTCAGGAGCCCTCCACTATACGACGCACCTCATAATCATATCGTGGTTTTGACGCGTAAAACCTCTGGTATTATTTTCCCGAACCATGAGCCATGCCTTCTTGAGAAAAGCAGATATAGCGCCTCCTTATATGGAACGAATTGCCTCAATGCACCTGCATTCAGCCTTTGTATTGGAGCCTTCGCGGCGGTCGTGATGACGGTGAAGCTAGTTTGCGAACGGCTGTTCCACGCCCGTGCAGTGTGAGGCTTCTACGCTCAGTGCGTGGGTCCGGAGGACAACTCTGGGCAGTCCGGCTGGCAGAAGACTCTGCCAAGGCTAATGGTCTGGCCGCTGCATGAGGAAATATGTGGCTTTCATGTAATTCTTACGGAAATGTAAGAAATTGCATGCGAAAAATGAAATCCGTATATCTTCCGTATGAATCACAGTTTTTTGTTGTTCTTTTTTTTATCATAGACTTGCCCTTAAGGCATAATATTTTGTGTGTATATGTGTATTAAATGTGCGCCGTTAGGCCAGTGTTGTGCATGAAGTGAGGTAGTGTCTTGTGGAATGCGTTGTCATGTATCCAGCGGTCATAACTGCATGGTTGTGTCACCGTAGCGAAGGCCGTTTTGCAGGAGGGACGGGAGTGTTCCGACTTCAACACTTGACACGTCCATATAAGATGGTGAGAATCTGCTTGCATCACTGGAATTGAACAGTACGGTCACGTAGCACCAACTGGTAAATGCGACCAGTTCAACGTTGATATAACAGCCTGTGTAAGGGCCACCCCTACCCGAAGCCTCCTAAGTGCGACTTCCTCCGCCGTAAGGTGAAGGGGGAGAGAGCAGACACACGGTTCACACGGTGGGATAAGAGCGCGTGCATCCTGCCGGAGAACATTTATATGGGCACGGAGTGAGTTTAGGGGTTGAGGTGGAAGGAGAATCAGAGTTACGTAACGTGTTACAAGTAATCGATTACTTATTATAAATTACATTTTCTTGTAATTTGGTAATATAATCGATTACTTTTTCGAAACTGTAACGTTCTGGGTAGTTCAGTTTCATTTTCTTGTAATTGATTACCGATAATCAATTACTTTTGTTTTTCAAAATTAAGTTGTAACCAGTATTATACGGCACTTCCCAAAAAGTAGGCGACATGCTCTGTAGGGACCTCCCGTCCTGTCAGACGACCGCTCCCCAAATCACCTAAGAGGGGTGGGGTGCAAAGTCTGCCCCACACATTGACTTAGTAGGGAGGGGGCTGCTGCCCATGAAGGAGAACCCTGCGCACGCTTATGTGCAGACACCAACACGCACTTTGGAGCCGTGGTAGGGCGCCCTGCTCCGACCCATGGCCGACCAGCAAGCGCTGATTGACCAGGCATAGAGGAGGCTATGGATCATGTTGAACGGGCGGCTGGTCAGCGAGGCCCGTGACTAAGGCTTAAACGTTTCCCCTTATGTTACACGCACGCAACAGCGCTGCCAAAACGCCTCGGTCACAAGCAGGTACCTTGTGGCACTGAATACGGTACGCTGAGGTCAGGGCCCATAGCCAGGAATTTTTTTCAGGGGGAGGGGGGGGGGGGGGGCACTTGTTGAAAGCCTTGAAAAACACCCATTTTTATTATTTTTCCTCGGTAAAACACCCCCTTCAATCCAAATTTCGGAAGGGGGGGGGGCTAGCCCCCCCCCCCTCCTGGTTACGGGCCTGGTTGACGTCGTCCCGTAACCAGCGTGTTGAAGCCCCTATAGTACGGCGAGACGCTGCGTGTCTGACGTCATGTGCAAGGCATCCACACGGAAGACATATATGGAATTATAAAGACGGGTTGCCAACCGTAGGATAACTACCCTACTTGTAGAGCATTTTCGGAATTTTCCGGGCACCGTGGGGTAGTACAGGTGGTAATCCGATTTTCATGCAAGGCGTGGGGTGATTTGCACTTTTCGCTCGTCACCGATCAGGCGAAAGATGTAGACAGTCGACGCGACATCCCCGAGGGTGACATTCCTGAATACACCCGAGAACCGAATCTTTCTTTAAGGCTGGAAGTGTCTTAATTCACATGTCACAAGCGTAGGGCAGACACGACAGATAATACGTCATCTTTCGAGGGCAGGGCGATCAATAGAGTCGACGGAGAAGACAATAAAGAAGGTGGCTTTCGGCCTGCGAGTCATCTCAGGCGAGTGCGCAAGTGTTTTTTTCGATGACAGTGGATGGGTGGATGAAACAGCGTCACCTTGATAACGGGCTGTGACCTGCCCTCCACCAAGGTCAAGATTATTATTCTTCTTCTTCTTCTTCTTCTTCTTCTTCTTATTATTATTATTATTATTATTATTATTATTATTATTATTATTATTATTATTATTATTATTATTATTGGACCTAATCTTGTTCAGCTCAATTAAGGTTCTTTTCCGATAGAAAAGCCTTATAAATTCACAGCCTGACTTTCGTTCCGGCTTTTCTTTTTCTTTTTTTGGCTATCTGCCTGCACTTCCACCACCAAGCCTCAAGTCATCTTGTGCTTATTTCTATCGCCGATGTGTTCACCTTTCCAATGTCCCTAAAACCCAAGGGTTCAGTGCCCTACAACGTGCACCCGGGTGGACGTCTTCACAATCACATAAAACATGCTCCGTCGTTTGCTTACCTTGCCCACGCATCTGCATTTCTCTTCTTTACTGAACCTCGCTTTAAAGCTATATGCGTACTGGGGCCAACCCGACCTCGCTTCCAACAGGAAAGTGCATTCCCTTCAATTATCGTTAAGTGTATCCTCGATTATTTCGTCTTTACCCCTTTGGTATACTCGGCGACAACTTATCTTGACATTGGAGCGAAGGCTACGGAGGTGGGGCTTCCACACATTCGTGTTGCTCCGCAAGTAGTTCGGCAGCTTGCGGCTGATTTCGGTTTTGCTCGCTCGCATCGTTAACGCGTTTAGGAAAACACATACACGAAAATTATGAATGGGAGAAACATTTCGATTGTTCAGTGTACATTTTAGTGTCCTATTACGAGTACATTTTTCTTGGAGAACTAAACCGCGCGTATTCGGCCGCACAGTGACGTCACGGACGCCATGTTTCCTTGGAAAACGGGTGGGCTGAAAAGGTGGTGCTGTCTAAGAAATGGAAAGAAAAGGAAAGCATTCTTGCAAGGTGAACGATAACTATATTTTGCCTGCAACTTCCCGCAACTGTTTAAGTCTCATAATAAATAAAGCAGTATTTATTTCAGCAAGGCAAATGAGAAAATTATCAATAAACTTCAGTACTATTTTTTTGGCGCGGCAGCAGACATGCGCTTTGGTTCTGTAGCTTCCACAGTGCTGTCAAGGAAAGCTGTCGCCGAGTATAGTTACCCATAGCCAGTTTTCTTTCCTGCTATCCAACATAGCTTTTCCGCCTCTCTGACGTTTCGCTTAACGCTCTTTGTCACAATATCGCTTACACTGCCAGCCGTATAACTGCTTATGAGTGTCCTAACTGTTTTTATCAACTGTCAGTCAATGCTCTTCCCATACAAATACCAGAAAGATTTCTTTTCCCATCTTCTGTCTTTCATGTTCCGTATTCTCTCTTCGAAATTAATTTTCAAACCATTTTTCAAAGTAGCTACCGACATCAGCGCCACTACACGTCTGCATGTGGTACAATGAAGTTTAGTCCGTACTTTTTTTATTGTTACACTGCGCTATGTTGAAAAGCCTTTGAAAAAAAAATTTGTTGAAGAGAGTAGTCAGTTTTTTTTCGACAAACATTCGCTGATAACCGATTTCCAGTTCGGATTTCGTTAAAGGGAAATCAACCGAGTCTGCTTCGCTGTCACAAAAAGAAATTATTTTACGTAATATTGACCGGGAAAATTAACGCTTGGAATATTCATAGGTTTCACTAAGGTGTTTGACCTCTTAAATCATAACATTTTGATTCGTAAGCTGAATCTGTACGATATACGAGGTCCTTGTCTTGATGTTTTTCGGTAGTATTTAAATCAACGTGGCCAAACAGTTGCTGTTGATGGTCAGTTATCGGCTGTGCGGTCAATCAAATGCGGTGTTCCCCAAGGTAGCCTGCTCGGTCCTTTTATTTTTAATGTTTATATTAATGATATAATCAGCATTTCTTGTGACCCACAGTTCATTCTTTATGCCGACGATACAAGCATATTTCTTAGCGGCCACACCTCCGACGAGCTTATACGGAGAGGAAATGTTGTTCTCAAGGCGTTGAATGAATGGTCAAAGGCAAATGGACTGCTCATAAACACTAAAAAATACTAGAGCTGTCTTCTTTCACCCCGTAAATATAGTAGTTGCCCCTACAGGCTGTCTAGTGCTTTGCGAAAATCAAATAGACATAACAGATTCTTTTCAAATTTCGAGGCTATAACAAGCCTGTTTTGTGTTTCCTCTGTATGCAAGGACACTCCACACGAATGGTCGGACGCAGCAAACGTTTAGAATGTATTTTAATTCACTTCCAAGTGTACCTAAATGCTCATTCTCCCGATCGATGCTCATCGCTAGCGCATCAAAACTTACGTAGCTCTGTAGGAAGGACAACGAAAGATGCAGTGACGTCACACCAGATCTGTAGGGACGTGAGTGACCTCCGGGCCTCCGCCAACTCCGCAACGTACGTACCGGCAAAGCATCGGTTCCTAGCCATCGCACCTGTCGGCGCGTTTGTTTTCCTGGTGCTTGTGGGGCACGTGTGTGCGAGAACAGACGATACTCAGCACGATGTGCGTCACAGCCTTGTGTGGTCACGTGACCAAGCCTACTACACTTCTACGTCACCGCCCAACTCAGCGCCCAGAAACCGAAACCGAAAGTTATCCACATAAATAAGGTGATATTAAATTATTTAGCGAGAACACATGAATCTTGGTGCGTGTATCGGGTTTTCTAGCGCTATAAGAAACGCTTGCAGCAAGAACGCGCTAGCCACAACTTTGGTGGCACCACCCCTTTAAGTAAATTGGTGTAGTATTCGATTCGTCAATGAGACGGACAAATCACATAGCTCACATTGAAAAGAAATTGCATCAGGCACTGTTGGTTTTCTTTCCGGATGTCGGTTTGATTTCCCTTAACAATCTATCATGCTGTGTTTCAATTGCACATAAATTATTGTCATTTGGTTTGGGGCACGACATCAAAAACTAACCTTAACAGACTACTTGTATTACAAAGGAAAGCCGTGAGGCATATTGCCGGCATCAGTTAAAAAACATACACTAGAGAGTTCAGCACTACTTTTGAACATCGGCTATTATATTACTTTAGCTTTTCACCATCCTGTCGTAAATTAGTTCTTGATTTAACCTTAAAAGACAAAGCTGTTTATACTAGAAGTGGACTCTTCCTCGTACGAGAACCAACTACGGAAATCGAGCTCTCCAATTTCTCCTGCCAAGGATTTTAACCCTTTCAGCCCTGGATTTTTTACTTTTGATCGGATACTTTATTTGTGCGTGTTTTCATAATAGTTAGGAGCTCAGGAGACCACAACCGAAAAATTGAGGCAGTGGCGCAATTATTTATGGATTAATTAACATGGCATCAAATTAGGCCATCAGGGCTCAGTGCTTGGGAAATGAGAAAAATGGCTTCTTTATTCGTGCCGATGACTAGAGTAGACGAAATGTAAACTAACGTCATATTTTTCAGTGTGATACTCGCTAAAACAGCTTCGCTACGTCGTCCCGAAAATGGTGCTTACTCGCCTGAGCTTCCGCGCCTCGGCTTCACCCAAGACGATGATGATGATGATGATGATGATAGCCTATGTGTATGGCTCACACCCACTCTGGGGGATTGGCCAAGAAACGAATATTTTATAGACAGAAGTGATCAGATATGTATGATATTACTGTAGAATTATAGAATGGTTAGAACAAATGAATGACGCTAATTTAGTGATTATATGTCAAAACCGCCCTGATTCAATTAAAGACTTCGGTCAAGCTTCTTCTTCTTTGTGGCGCCCAGCTTCGTAAACATGCCACAATATTGATGTCAGTCGCCGTGGGGATGATTGAAGAAGTATTCCCCCAAGAATGAGGAGTTTTGGTTTCACTTACGAGGTGCTAGGAGAAATCTTGTGTGGTGGTGTCAATTGACACCGCCAGGGCCGAAAGGGTTAAACAAATATGAAAGAGACGATAGTCGCATACTCACCCTAACACCTAAAGAACGTAAAAAATATTTTGTAAGGTGCAGTGTATAGGTTTCTAGTTTTGTTTTTGTGTGTATGTTATACCAGTGGAGTACTTCATTTTTGTTGCAACTTGCATAGTTATATATTTTTATTTATTTATTTTATGTAACCTTACACCTGTATGTGCAGTGTATTCAATTTTGCTCGTTGACTGCGTTTAGTTTCTCTGCCACCATGTCGCATGAATGTACTTCTGTTGGGCCTCAGGCGCACTCAAGCTACAGTTTTGTAGCTTTTCTGGTCTGTGGTCCCTTCCCCCTTTTGTATGGGAAAAATAAAGACAACTTCATTCTTTATTCTTTATTTTTAGGTTTTTAGGCGTATATGGGGTAAAATGTAAGGTAGTAAAAATACTGTGTAGGGTAAAGCAGGGTAATTTTGACCGTGACGTATTGGGTGTTTTCCGAAAATTTGTCGGCAACACTGCACAGAACCTGTTCCTATATATGTTTAAAGGCTTGAATCACATACGCTATTACCATGAGTCTGAAATAGAGACGCTATACAGGCGGAAAGAGATGAGCATAAAGGCGTGCAGGTCCAAACACGCAATAGAAGTTGTCGGACCCTTCGAGAAAAATGATTATAGCCTCTGTTTCGCTTCCGCAGACCACCCCGCTTGGATCGCAGTCAAGATCAACACGAAAGCCACGGAATGAGGGAAGCACGGTTGTTCCGGGCGCAGGCCTCGATTTAACAGTCCTTGTTCGCTTGCCTTTCAGTTTCGTTGTCCTTGGCGTTGTCTTTGGCTCGGTTCTGGAGGCCGGTGAGGTGGTCCCCCGGACGGACCTATATTTGCCTTCGACCGGTCCGTGTCGGATGACTAGGCGTTTCGTATACAGTTCCTCCGTGTAAGGTTAGCACAACAGAGAGTCGGGTAAACACCGTCTGGACGGCACCTCCTAACCATTTTGCCAGCCGCGCCTGTAGAGGGAAATGGTGGCGCACAGCATTTGCCTGCACCCGAAAAAAGCCCAGTCATCACTTTCACCGAAGGTTGGAGTTTTTGCATTCTTAAACGGTATAGAGTCGAACATCAGTTAGCATCGGGAACCATGTTCGTTATAACCGATATTCGTTTTGACGGTGCAGATGAAAATCTGCTCTAAAAAACGGCAGTCTGGCTCGCGAAAGATCCGAAATACAAAAAAAAAAAGAACTGAAGGTGGGGTGAGACTGCATATGAGCTTCCAAATTTGGCAGCACAGCAGTGGTAAAGAACCTATGGCTATAAAATTTGCAAGGAATTTTAAAGATAGACGCAGTTTGCATTGGAGCTCAAAATTAGTTTTAAGTTGTATTTAGTGTTTTTTTTTTATTTTTAAGTTTTTCTACATCTGTACTTTTTGTTAAGATCCACTACACGCAGAGCATTGCGATTTCGCACAAAAGTAGCAACCAAAGCTTTACAGAAGTGGAAATAAAATTTAGAGCGTACAAGAAAAAAAATATTCGCAATGTTCTCTTTACATTTCTCGATGTGTGAAAATTGCTACTCATAGATGTTTTTCTTTTTCAGTGCTAGCAAAATACAAATGCACATAGGCTACCGATTGTATTTTCAGTTATGTAAATGCCACTGTTTAACACACGTGAGAATCTTCTTTTGCTTTTGCCCCATAGTTCCCGAGAAAAAAGATACACAAACTTCCAAAAATATTGCCTTGAGAAAAAGCCTGAAACCACGTGAAGGTACACCCACATTTCCTGGCAACCTGTCGAAGAAAAGGGACCAAACATTAATTTTGAAATCGCGAGTACCCAAGTCAGTCAGTCACTCAAGAACTTTATTGAAAGGTCCTGAGGAGCTTAAACTGCCGGGCGATCCATGAGGGACACCCTTGCAGCCGCTACTGTAGGCGACGCCCGAGTAGGGGCGGGAACGTGGAGGCGTTCCGCCAGTTCTTGGGCCCTCTGGACTGCCTTTAGTTGGTGGTGGAGCTCAGAGCTCCTGAGTGCCTCTTCCCAGTCGGACTCACTGGTGAGAGGTCCCTGGGGTAACGCGGGACATTGCCAGAGCATGTGCGAGAGTGTACAATTAACTTCTGCACAATCTGGGTATTGTGAGAAATTTTTTGAAAGATAAAAAGAAATCCCTGTCAGAAGATTGCAAAAACTAAGAACATCTCCACGAAGTGAATCACGACGAGTGGGCGAAGCTCTGGGTATCCTAAGGGTAAGTAACCGTACGAGTTGCAGACTCGATGTCGTCGGTACATTCCTCATAAAGATAAAATGCATATGTTTACAAACAGATCGAGCTGAATGTGCAAGTCTTCAATGTGCAAGCTGTGCAACAAAATTGGGAGCACTAAGGTCCCTCTTAGGCAGCACGTCACAGAAGCAACTTATCGTTACGCCGGTGCCCAAACGTGGCGGCCACGTTGATGTCAGTGCACAATGTCCCCACTTGTGCGTCGCTATCCGTATCTCTTGAAGGTAACGACTTTTCAGATTGTAGTAGCGTCGCTGGGCTGTCATCGATTCGCCTGTCGTCGCAAGGCGCACCTGTCACGCTTCTTGCTTACGCAGCTTCTCGACACACTAGTACCCAGATGTGGCGGCCGCGATGGCGTCACTGCAAACTATGTCGGTAAACAGTCAAGCTTGGCATTTTTGCGAAGCCCCTGTACACACGGTACATCGCAGTATACCGTGAAACATCTTAAGCGAGCCGCCTCCGTATCCCATATTTCCCGTACCTCTTTATTTCACTCTTTCTTTTTCGTGCCGAAGTAAGTATTTAGGGAAATTATACACTTTCGCAACAGAAGGAGGTCGGACATGCATTCCGGCAGGGCCTGCGCAAAAATAAAGTACGTTTTTTTTTTCTTTGAAGCTAGCATGCGGCAAGGAAAGCTCGCAGGGTATCGAGACGATAAACAAAGACGGGTGATTTAGCGCATGATCAGCGTATATACACATGCTTTTGCCTATATTTTGATTGTCAGCTTACGAGCATGTCTTTATGTTCACTCACTGGAGCGGGAATTTCGGGTTTTATACGTCTAGCGCGGAGGCTTCAAAGCTACATGATGCAATATGCCTTCAGAGCTGCGTATGGAAACTATATACATACCACTTCACACGGGATTAGTGGCGTAAATCCATAAAGACCACAAGGGGGGGACACACATCTTCCAACGGCGGCCATTTTGTTTTTACAAATATGCTTTCTTTTTTAATTATACAAATAAAAATGATGCATTCACATATAATAATAATAATAATAATAATAATAATAATAATAATAATAATAATAATAATAATAATAATAATAATAATAATAATAATAATAATAATAATACAACGAGCATGATCGTCGGCGCCCGGTGACAAAAAATATCACTGGGCACCCAAGCGACATCACATGGTGAAGTCTAATACCAACTCGTGGGAAGGCGCTAGCATCTCTGAAGCTGCATCATTCGGGTTAAAGTATGCAATAAAAATGGTAGCACTTTTTGTGCTAACGCATAAAGGTATTTGCCCATCGTGTGTACCGGCTAGAAGTACTTCGTTTCTGTTCATTGAAGGTGCTTCAGATTTCAGAGCTGGTTTTACGGAAAATTCGTTGTCCTTGACTGTCAAGAAATTCAAATATGACGTTTCGAAGATAAATCCCAAGGGGGGGACCCATGCAAGGGGTGTCCCCTCCAGCCTGAGCACAGGGGGGGTCAGGACCCCCCTGACCCCTCCCCCCCCATGATTTACGCCACTGCGTCGAAGGATGACAACCGCGAAGTTTATTGGTTTAGCGAAACGCTTTTAGGAATATATATCTAGTGTCATGCTAAAGTTGATATCGAAATGCCCCAATCACAGTTAAGCCATCCATAGTATTACCATGACTGTGTATTGCATATCTACTGCCAGAGTCCTTCAATAGGTTTTCGGGTCACGAAACTCATTCGCCACGCTGAGAGAGATTCGTATGATGCACAGGGATGCCGCATCGTGGCGCCACCATTTGTGAGAGGGCATACCCTTAAAGGAGTGCTAACACAAATTTTATATTTTCGGATTGTTGCTCTAAATAGGAACACTGAGTTGAGATCCATGAAAGGAGTATTGTGGTGCCTGGGAATGCATCGTATATATTTTAATGCCGCTACCTTAAAAAAAAAAAACACTTTCGGTTTCGATATCGAGGGGTGACTTATCAGTGACGTGTCATCGCAGTGTGACGTCACGGGGAGACAGCAACTCGTGACCGGCAGATCTGTCACCTGCTCGTGGTGCAAGTAAACAACAATGGGCGCATTGTCTCCAGCGACACCGAGAGTGATACGTGAGATTTAGGCTGCATGTAGCCTGTAGGACGCTGAGTTCGCAAACTCAATGGAACGTTGACTCGTATGGATTATGTCCATAGGCGTGCGCAGGGTTCCCCTTCAGGAGGGGCGAAGGTTCATCTCAGCGCCCCCCCCCCCCTCCCTATTAGTTCAATGTATGGGGCAGGCTTTGCGCCTCCCACCCCCCTTAGTTAACTAGGGGGGGGCTGCCCCCCCCCCCCCCCGTGCGCACGCCTATGATTATGCCAATAGCGGCGTGGCTTTACGACGAAAACATTAAAATCAAAGTAAAATATTGCATATGTGCTGTTTCACTCCAGTCCGTAGAGGGTGTTAACACTGCATACCAAGGAAACAAAAAAAAAATCCCTTTTACGATGTCTCAAAATTGTGTCTGTACTCCTTTAAAACGGAATGCATTGCGGTTGCCGGCGCATGCTGAATGTTTGAACACCCGTTTTGGTGCTGTAACAATTTTACGATGAAAGCTGAGTTATTATGTTGTGAGAACCAAGTCATATCCTCGAATGCTTATGGATACCTAAAGCTGAGTATGGGACACATACTTAGCTTATACATTCAAAAATTAAGGGGGGGCATCTGGAACCATCTCTTGATCCACCAGTGCCTACCATAACCAATCTAATTGTTAGCATCGGGTCCAGTAGAGCGGAGCCGGTGCTGACAAGTAGATTGCAATAATTACCGAATGGAGGACAAAGGCCTGCGTTTGTTGAAACGATATGACCAGCCTCAAACACACTATCAAAAATAAGTAAAGCGCACGATACAAACGAACTGCCGCGTCATGCCACGCTTTCTACTTGTCAGAAAAAAAAAATTCGGCAGATCCCACGTACCATGGGAATCGATGTCATGCGAAGCATGCAGAGGGAAGTTGACTGCTGTGTAATTGTTTTGCTGAGCGAAACGTTAAGAAATGACGCTAAACATTTATAGAAATGGAAAACGCACAGACATGTATGTTGAACAGTCGCAAATACTTTATATAACCAGTTGTTTACAGTTGCGTAATGATAGCAACATGGGTATTACCAACACTAAAAACGGTAAGCTGAAATGTAGCGCTTGTGCTTGCGAGGATTGTAGCCCTGCGTAGAAGAAAAACTTCAGTAGATGGCACCTAACTACAACTGACGCTAACCCGACGTGACGCCTGTATCATTGGAGTACATATGTGATGTTAATAAAATTAGATGGGCCGCACTGCAACCACAATTGACATTTCACCAGGATTACACCTGCATAGGGTCTTTTCCCCAAAAAAAATTCCGAGACCTGGCGTGGCTCTGTGGTGGAATACTTGATTTTCACGCAGAATGCTTGGGTTGGACTCCTGCTGGGACCATAACATACATTCTTTGCATTCGTCTGGTCAACGCTGCCGATGAAGGTTTTTCTTAACGCTCTCGCATTTAAATTACCGATTTCTGTTCTCGCCCTTCCTCGGTAGGCATAAGCTGTCAAACACCTGTGGCGCATACCCGCATACCGCGGCCCGTGGTATACGGGTTTGTGCCACACGTGTCTGGAAAAAACGGTTTGACGTCTTACGCGACAGGATTTTCACATTATTAATGTCATGAACAGACAGTCATAATCCTCAAACCATCTTACCATGCCATAATACTTTTGGTCTACGCGAAGTTAATGAGGTGATCACGAGACCACCCAGCCGTAGGTGGATAGATAGATAGATAGATAGATAGATAGATAGATAGATAGATAGATAGATAGATAGATAGATAGATAGATAGATAGATAGATAGATAGATAGATAGATAGATAGATAGATAGATAGATAGATAGATAGATAGATAGATAGATAGATAGATAGAAACGCTCCAAGTGTCTGCAGTACGCAAAGAAATGCGCATTTAAAACGAACCAGTTCCACGACGTGCAAAACCGTGGGACAGGGAAACTGTAAGCGCGCGAGTGTATGTGATTGGATAGAAGGATCACATTCATCATCATAGTTCGTCATCATCATCAATTCGAGCATCACCATCATTATCATTTCGTCTCTGGTCACGTGACGTGCGTGACGCCTACTACGACGACGGCACAGAGTGGACTAAGGCTGCTTCGCCGTAAAAAAAAAAGGAAAAAATTCCCCATCTCCCGCTAAAGGGAACCATGTGTGGATGCGAAGCAGCGAGGAGATAATTAGCTTGAGCGGGAGGAACGTCGCCGCTCCCGATTCGCGGCAGTGGTCCGGGCGCTCATCGCGGCGCTGCGCAGGAGAGAGAATGAGGCGCGCGCTCTCCGTCATTTTCATACCGCGGAACTACCGTGGCGCCTCCAGCGGAGTAAGCAGCTGTCACACCTCCTGTCGTTCGCGCCGCTCCGTAGAGGATTCCTAGAGGAAAGGACGGGGGGGGGACCGTAGGAGAGGAGAGAGAGGGGACGTGCATGCGCTGTGGGGGGTGTGGGACGCGTGAGCCGCTCGGTAGAGTAGATGATTCCAAGAGGAGAGAGGTGGAGAGGACGCGCATGCGCTGTGGGACGCCGGAGCCGCTCCGTAGAGTTTTCCTAGAGGACAGAGGGGGGAGAGGACGCGCTCGCGCCGCTCCGTAGAGTAGATGATTCCTAGAGTAGAGGAAGGGGGTGAGCGTAGGAGAGCACAGGGGAGGGGACGCGCATGCGCTGTGGGACGCGGGGGGCCGCTCCGTAGAGTAGACGATTCCTAGAGGAGAGAAAGGGGGTGAGCTTAGGAGAGAGAGGGGGAGGGGACGCGCATGCGCTGTGGTGGTGTGGGACGCGGGAAGGAGGGACGGACTAAGCCCCCCTCCAAACACATGCAAGCAAGATTAAGGAATGGGGTCAACCTGGGCGACAGACACCACCTGCCTAGCCATTGCTAAGCAGCCTCTCTGTGCTCTCGGCCATGACTCTGATGACTGTGTTAGGGTTGAAGGCCTTCATATTACTGCAGGGTTCTGGTTCGCATAATGGGTGCTTCCCTACTTCATGACAGTGGCCGGACGCGGGACGGGGGGACGCGGGACGGGGGACGCGGGACGCGGGACACGGGAGGGAGGGACAGAGCCCCGAGCATAAGATGCTTCGCATCTAAAAATTAAGGCAGCTTCGCACTAGCGGTGCCAAGCCTGAAGAAAGAGCGGAACTGGTTTCGGTTTTCTCTTTCTTTCCTCCCATGTTCCTTTCTTCTTTTCTTTTGCCTTTTTTCTCTCTTTATTTCTATGTATTTTATTATTCTTCCTATTTTTTCCTTTCTTTTTTTCTCTATTTCTCGCTTGCTTCCTCTTTCTTTCTATTTTTATACCTGGTTTCGCCTGCGTTACGCCAAGCGACGACAGCATACGAAAGCCCGGGCCCCTCAAGTGCTCCGCACCTGAAATACTGACGATGACAGTATCACCATTTCTCCATTCAGCTCCCAACTATTCATCGTGCACTTCCACAAACGAACCCGTCCTCGCTTGGCCACGCTCTGGATTGGCGCAGATATCCACGCGGCCGTGCGCAAGAAAGGGGAGATAGAATCTGTCACAGTTCTTGCACTCGCGGCATTCTAATTTTGTTCGTTAAAACGGAAAAAATCGCCTCTCGCTGCTTCTCTATTTCGAGACGCTCGAGCCTGTCGCCCGAGTGCATTGTGTAAAACCCGCGGCGTGGCTGGAGGCGGCCGCGCCCCGAATGTTGTTCCAACTGTCTCCCTCTTCCAGGAGATGTTTATCTAAGAAAGATAGAAAGAAAGAAAAAAGGAAAGAAAGAATTAATGAAAGAAAGGAAGAACGAAAGAGTGAAAGAAAGAAAGAAAGAAAGAAAGAAAGAAAGAAAGAAAGAAAGAAAGAAAGGAAGAAAGAAAGAAGGAAAGAAAGAAAGAAAAGAAAGGAATAACGAAAGAATGAAAGAAAGAAAGAAAGAAAGAAAGAAAGAAAGAAAGAAAGAAAGAAAGAAAGAAAGAAAGAAAGAAAGAAAGAAAGAAAGAAAGAAATCAAACAGTGAAAAAAGTCGATCACCAGGAATCCTTCCCACCCCTTCGTAACCAACTCCCCCATTCAAACAGGTGAAAAAACAAATACAAAGCGACAGAGAGAAGTTTGCGAAGAGAAAGAAAGAAAGAAAGAAAGAAAGAAAGAAAGAAAGAAAGAAAGAAAGAAAGAAAGAAAGAAAGAAAGAAAGACACTGAAAGTAGTGGGAATCCTCGCAAACTTGCGCTCATCCTTTAAACAAGAAAATCGAGTGGATGCAGGACGAAGAAAGAAAGAGAGAGAGAGAGAAAGATGAAAACTGGAGCGTGGCATTTCGAAGCGGAGCGCAACTTGGAGCAAGACCTTCGCTAGGCCGGCTGAAAAGCGTTTCCGGCGTCGAAAGATGTTTGCCCCCCTCCCTCCCCCCCTCCCCCACCTTCTCTCTGGTCCCAGCGGCCTACAAACCCCAGCTATACCTTTTTCTGAACTCCCGCGAAGCAGCGAGCAACCACTGAGCCGCGGGCACCCGGCCGACACTGAGCTGAACCAACTGAACCGCGAGGCACGCGAGCCCTATCCCCTGAAAAAGCATTCTGCACAAAGGAGGAGTTGGGGTGAAGAAGAGTGTACCAGACCGAAGAGCTTTGGCCTCGATCGCCGTGTCGAGAAAGAAGAGCGCGGCGTCTCGCGCACAACAACGGGCGTTGCCGCCAGAGAGTTCGTGGCTCGCGCAGGGGGGAGCCCCCCCAAAATAGTGGGCCTCTCCGCACGATCCCGGCGGCCGACAAGGCGGCGCAGCCCGGGCCTGTCTGCCCTAGACAGAGAGCGCGCGCCGCGCCGGTGCCCATCAACGTTAACCATCGCCGACGAGCCTGCCTAGTGAGCCCGCCGGCGACGTTCCTTTCCAGTTCACTTCGGGGCTGTCGTCTCTGTCGGTGTCCGGAACGGTGAAACCTAGTTGCCGATCGACCCGGATTAGACGGGGCTGTATGCCACCGACATTGTGGGACGACAATGCCGCTGGAACTTTTTCCGAGCGGGCTTTTGAAGATTGTCGGTGGTGAGATGTGAAGAGTGAGCGGCTGGTAAAAAGGTAGCACTCTAGCTATCGTGGCGTGAATAATGTCGACGACGGGCGTGGTCGAGGTAGAGACCACGTGTTCGCGAGCGCCGGATCGGTTGCTCTGAGGTACTGCATCTACGTTTCGCGGGCATCATTTTCGATACATCGAATGTGTATTTGTGTGTGCGCATGTAAATTCGGGGTGGATCTGGTCCCGCACTGAGTTTCAGCGGGTTGTGTTCGTGAGGTGTCGGCCAACGCATGCATGTGATGGTCCGACCACGTGGGCGACATCACAACACCGGCGCCTCTGGCCAGAGACTGTGTCGTCCGCTGGCAGCAGCGTGCTGTTTACTTGGCACCTGTTGTGATTGATGTGTATAGTAGTGGAAGACGTTCTCCGTGAAGGCAAAGGGGCCGGCGGTCGACGAACCCATCCACGAAGTCGACGTCCTCTGCCTCGTCCAAGCTTCATCGTCGCTTCCTTCAACCTCCTGTGAAAGTTTACTAGACAAATCGAAGACGTCCCCGGAAATGTGGCTAGCGGCGCAACTCATCCTGACCGCCGGCCTGGTCCAGGCTTTGGCTTCCAACTGGCGCAGCATACGGAGCGACCGCCTCAAAGCCGGCCTCTGTCCAGACTCGGACGACGACCTGTGTTCGAATGGACGACCCGACAGCACGAGGCTGGCGTGTAAGTGCGACTACGCGTGTGCCAAGTTCGGCGACTGCTGCGTGGACGCCCCGCGGAGCCCCAGCCGGGAGCCGACGCACGCCTGGCGGTGCCACCCGAGCGGCTTCTTCTCGCTCAGGGCGTGTCCCGCCCGCTGGCCACCTGACGACGCCGTGCGTCGACTGTGCGAGGGCTGGGAAGACAGGGACGGCTTCGAGGACGACTACGGCGGTGACGGGAGCGACCCGGTCGTTCCTCCCGTCAGACACTACCTGGAGGACGTGCCCGCCTTCTCGAGCGACTCGGAGCGCATGTACTGGAACGTCTTCTGCGCCGCGTGCCACGGGGACGCCGTCCGGCTCGCCACGTGGCCCGCCAGCCTGGACTGCGACAGCGCGCCGCTCGGAGGTCGCGGTCCGGGTCCCGTGGTTATCTTCGACGAAAGGTCCCTCCGCCAGCTCGTGACCGTCGGCAACCTGAGTTATGTGGGCGACAACCGTTTTCTGGTGACGGACAGGAACGAGAAGCACCGCTGTATGCTACGAGTGCAGAGATCCGGCTGGAAGTCCTTCTCGCAGGCGCACCTGCTTCGCTCGTGCGCGTCAGGGTGCCGAAGCGGCCCCGCGGTGCCGCAACGGCAGCGCCGAGCTGGTGTCCCGCTGCGGCGCCTACACCGCGTACGTGCACGACAGGGTGTCGCGCAGGAACTACCGCAACTACCACTGCGCGCTGTGCGACGTGACGCAGAAGCAGCGGCTCGCGTGCGGCGCGTACGCCGACGACCTCGAGCCGGAGGGCAACGTGGTCTCGTACCAGTGGCAGATCGAGTTCCGCGTCTGGAGGAACCCCGAGGACTCCCCGCTCGAGTGCGTCGACGACCGGCGCTTGAAGGACGACCTGACGGGGGGCCTGCCTGCCCGTGGGTTGCGCGCCGGGTCTGGTGGCCGGACCCGAAGGCATGTGCGTGCCCGAAGACGTCGCCCAGCCGGACCCGTTCGACAAGCCGCCGCCCGAGTGTCCCGTCATCCATCTGAGGTCCAAGTACGTCGTGCTGCTGCGAAACGGGTCCCTGCTCCTCAACGTTAGCCGGGGGGCAGGTGTTCGCTCCCGACCAAGTTTCTACTGGTGGCGGAGGTGAGAACTACACTTGGCGGCTAAGTGAAGCTTTATACTTGCGTATAGAATGAGCACCAGATTACCAAATGTGCATTAGTTTCAGAGAGAGACAGTTTTTTTTTTTATTTCACTGAACAGAGAGACAGAAAAAGATAAATGATAATTATTTACTGGAGATGCTATAAGCCTGGTTGATCGCCAGGCTCGCTGTACTCCAGCTTTCCGGATGATACAACGATCACACAGAGACATGAATTGTGCGTTCAGTCACAGGTACAGTAATGCACAAAACAGTTATTTTTACAAGGTTTCGTGCATACGTCTCGCACTAAACAGAGTTTTACAAATGACCACGGAAGTAAAATACGAATTTTCTGTCCGTTTGGTCGAGAACTGAGTGGCCCCTGTATTATTATATACGGAATGACCGTAACACTTCAAACGGTAGAAATTTGTCGTAACTTTACAAAAGGTGACGCCGTATTACTCGAAACGGACAAACAGTCCTTTTCTTACGTACATATTACTCGTCCAAGTACGAAATTTTTTTAAATGATTCATAAACACCAGCACCACAGATTTTCCGGCCACGGCGACCTCATTTTGGTGGAGGCGAAATGCACCCATGTACGTAGATTTAGGTTGAAACGCGTTGAGGAACCTTAGGTGGTGGAAATTAATCCAGAGTCCCCGCTGCGGCGTGCTTCATTTTTTGTAACCTATAGTTTTGCCACGTCCTACCCCAGAAATTATTAATTATTGTACATTTCCAAGCGCAGTAGCATCATCCTACATGTTGCTCTAACAGCTGGGGTGGGGGGGGGGGAAATGCTCAACAAGAAGGAAGGAAAACACAGTGTAAGCCACGGGTGGAGTCCGCGGAGATTGATTCAGTCTAAGCCACGGGTGGAGTCCGCGGAGATTGATTCTTGACAGAAGTATGAAGGATCGCGACTGCACGAGCGTTATCGGAGGCATTTCTTATTAGGAAAATGAGGAACTCATATGTAAACGACACTAGTAACGCTTTCAATTGGGCCAGTTGGTGCAATCTTGTAATTTGATTCTGGCTGCGCTAAAAACACGCACAACAGAAGAGACGTACACACGACGTTTGCGCCCGTCGTGTGTACGTCTCTTCTGTTGTCCGTGTTTTAAATGCGAATGCATTTCTTAGTCGGGCTATGTCAGGCGGCGTTGTCCGGCGTTGTCCGCGGAGGAGGAGGATAGGTTGAGGAGGTGTCCGCGCGCCGGCAGGTGTTATCTCTCCGCTCTCACTCCCTCTCCCATAGCAACAGCTGCGGGCGCGCGCTTATCCTCGCCCCTCAGCAACCGCAGCAGGTGGTGCGGGCGGAGTAGCGGAGAGTGAGTGGGAGAGGAGGAGCGCTCTGGTGCGTGAGGGGGCGCTGCGCATCGCGGGAGCTCGGCGGAGCTCCCGCGATAAAAAAAATTAAAAAAAACAGGCGCTGCGCCGTGCTCCCGACCGGGCTGCAGAAATTAGGCGCCTTTTCCTTCTTCGAACCACAACCACCATATATAAATGGAGTGAAGCGCGGCGCGAAATGCATTCGCATTTCCTCACGATTCCCTTCGGGGAGGTGGGGGTCATTTTTTTGTTACTGAGTGACGTGGCGTACATTAATGTGCCTAGCAGACGCTCTGTATATATATGCACCACATTTTGTACAAAAAAGCACGTCAACTTTTCAATGCTTCATCAATGTTTCTGCGTTGAATTATCCCAAGAAAGACTATGGTCTTTAAAAAACGAACCTTGGAGGCTGTGGTTTGGCGCGCTACATGCGCCAGAAACGATTGCGACATGCGAAAGCCTCATATCCACAGTATTTGATCGTTATAAAAAAAAATTGCGCCGCCCCTCAAAATTTCCTGCAATATCACGAAGATTCCTTTTTTCCCTTTCGTCCAAAATGACTGTCGAAAATACCCTGAAAAAGGGAAAATTCCCTGCACGGAACATCACTGTATATAGCTTCAAGCTGTTGCAGTAAAAACTCGTTAATTCGACCCTCGTTAATTCGGAAAATCGGATGATTCGGAAGTGTTCCCTGGTCCTTCGCCAGCATGTGCATTGTTTAATGGCGTCGAACTATCGCCCATTAGGTCACATTCGGCCGCAACCCCGGTTGATTTGCGCGATCCACTGATTGCGTCGAGCGCTATAGGCCCCGCAGATGGGCGAAGCAAAAGCGTGAAAACGGCGTTCGCCGGCAAACCAAAATGAAGGCGGTGCTGTCCGCAACGCTGCCTTCATTAGGCTATTGACAAGGGCATAAATCCAGAAAAATCACAAGGGGGGACACAAATCAGACCATGGCGGCCATTTTTTAAAATACGGGTCGTATTTGTATACACAATTAATAATTAAATATGCTTTGAAATAACATTTGAAAGACGAACGAGCATGGTCTCCGAGCTCGAGTAATTGCATTGTTCTTATCAGTCTTCTTTGAACCGGCCGAGCGGCTTTTTGCGATTTCCACTGAACACAGGTATACACACTAAAAGATAATTAGCACTTAAAAAAGTTGAATGCTCTAACTGTCAAGTAACTCAAATATATGATGTTATGAAGCTAAATCCCAAGGGGGGCACTTAGGGGTGTTCCCCCCCAGCCTGAACAGAAGGGGGATCCAGACCCCCCTGACCCCCCCTAATGATTTACGCCAACGATTATTGACCACGTCTTTGTACACATGCGGATCCAGCACTCGGCAGCTTCGTTTCGACTTGATGCAATGCGCGCGCAATGTCACAAATCTCGAACATGGCGGCACTCGTTGAAGATGAAGAGCTTTGAGCCGCGGTCGGCATGCTAGCCTAAAACTCGTTTGCTGCTTCGCGATGGACGCGCTATCAGTTACCGGTCGTTTTACCTGTGAAAACACCATTATCACGTGCGCGTGGTGGTGTTGGCAGCAGGCCCGTGGCCAGGAATTTTTTTTCGGGAAGGGGGGCGGGGGGGCACTTGTTGAAGGCCTTGAAAAATACCTATTTTCATTATTTTTCTTCGATAAAACACCCCATCCATCCGAATTTCAGGGAGTTACGGGCCTAGCCTGGCTACGGGCCTGGTTGGTAGATATGTAATCAGGGGTTGTGTGCCGAGCACGTTTCGGGCTCATTTAACACGGAGTCCGGCGCCGTGGTCGCATTGAAAAAGAATCCGCAGGTTGAGAGAAATTGCGGCTTTTAAACTGCGTTTTCGCAAAATAAGAACAAGATTTACTTACTTATCAAGAAACTGAAATTGTATTGATGTAACATACATTTGTTTTCTTGATACTTTCGGTTAATTGGGACGTTTTCTCCGGTCCCGTGAAATCCGAATTAACGAGCTTTTATTGCTTATTGTCTATGCACGTTTTGTAGCAAACAGTCTAAACCCTTCTTAACTCTCCCTTCCCCACCCCTTGTTTCGTTGTTTCATGCTAGCATGACCATATAGCTGTATGGTCAGTAAGACAGATACCGCCTTGAGAATGCTCCTCCTAAGTTTTTTTTTTTTTTTTTTTTTTTTTTTTTTTTTTTTTTTTTTTTTTTTTTAGTGAAGTCCGAGCCTGCTTTTCTCAGGGGGCGTCTCACATATTAAACTTCGCTATATATATTAAAATCATCCCTAACCACGCTTTGTTACATTGAGGTTCACAGTACATGGTGTCCTATGGATACAGAAGTGTGAGAAGTGAAATACAATCTTATATCTAGAATTTCGTTACATTGAAGTTTGTAAGTTGTATCGAGGTTTAGCTGTATATAGTTACCGAGAGACTGATATCTGTGAAAAGCAAAATTGATAAACACCAGTCATATCAGTTTCTCGGTAGAGTGCGAAATGAAGTTTCCTTCGTCTGGTACTCTCACGCCTTCTGTATCCTCCCTTGGCCCAGCGCAGCACACGATAGCAAAGCGCTCTTTGCGATCTGGGTAACCTCCCTGCATTTCCCGTATTTTTACGCAGCCACGTAAATTAGAGCGTTTTCATAAGGAAGTTCATACGAACACCCATCAGTCTAAATTTCTTGCATTAGCTTCACGACAATGAGCACCGTTAATCTCCTCCAATTTTTTGAGGAAAGCAATACATCCCGGAGGGCGTGTAATCGTGTCAATTTAAAGCTGCGGTTACGCACCTTGTACTCTTTCTTGGTGGCCTAGCGAGGGGACGGTTAGAGAAGTCCCTTCGCTAGGCTAGAATTGGCATGATGAGACATTTCGACATGACCAACATAAATTACAGGTGGTAATATGGAAATCATCATATGCGATGTGCAACATGACTTGCATGCCCGCTCATGGCACGCTCGCGGCCGTTTCGCTAGCTTGATATACACCAAATTTGGTATTGCGTGACGTGCCTGTATGATAAACATAAATGAACAAGTGGTAATACGGAAATCATGACGTCATGTCCAACATGACTTGCATACCCTGCTCATGGCGCTCGCTCCCGGCCGTTTTGCTAGCTTCATATACACGGAAATTTGGTATTACGTGACATGACTGTATGACAAACCTAAATGACAAATGGCAATATGGAAATCATGACATCTCATGTCCAACATGACTTCCATGCCACGCTCATGGCACGCTCGCGGCCGTTTTGCTAGCTTGATATACACCAAATTTGGTATTGCGTGACGTGACTGTATGACGAACATAAGTGGCAGGTGGTAATATGGAAATAATGGCACGTCATGTGAACAGGGCTTACATGCCACGCTCATGGCACGCTCGCGGCCGTTTCGCTAGCTTAAAATGCACAAAATTTGGAAATACGTGACGTGACTGTATGACAAACCTAAATGACAAATGGCAATATGGAAATCATGACATCTCATGTCCAACATGACTTCCATGCCACGCTCGCGGCCGTTTTGCTAGCTTGATATACACCAAATTTGGTATTGCGTGACGTGACTGTATGACGAACATAAGTGGCAGGTGGTAATATGGAAATAATGGCACGTCATGTGCAACAGGGCTTACATGCCACGCTCATGGCACGCTCGCGGCCGTTTCGCTAGCTTAAAATGCACAAAATTTGGAAATACGTGACGTGACTGTTTGACGAACATGACAAGTGGTAATATGGAAATCATGACATGTCATGTGCAACATGACTTGCATGCCACGCTCATGTCACGCTCACGGCCGTTTCGCTAGCTTGATATACACTAAATTTGGTATTGCGGGACGTGTCTGTATGGCAAACATAAATGACAGATCGTAAACTGAAAATCATGAAATACGTGTCATGTACAACATGATTTACATACCACGCTCATGGTGCGCTTGCGTCCAGTTCGCTAGCTTGATATACATCAAAAAGGGTATTGCGCGACGTGACTATGTGAAGAACATAAACGGCAGGTGGCATAGGCGTGCGCAGGATTTCCCGTCAGGGGGGGGCGAAGCCTCACCGCAGCGCCCCCCCCCCCCCCTTGTTTATCGAAAACTTAACTCCCACCATGGATGCAAAAATGAAAATGAAGTGATGGTGTGCTTCTCACAGCGGCCTCCAATAGCCCTGTTGCAAAATCTGCTGCCATCTTGCCTGCCGCCGTGCGCCTTCCCACGTATACGTGTCAATGTCAGCGTACGTGTCAATGTCTGGCGGCTGATTGGAACGACAATGGCGGCATATTTTCATGTGCCATGTTGCTCAGATTGAGGTAATTGGCATGCTGCAGATAGACAGACACAGAGCTTTATTGAGGTCCTGAGGAACACTACCGCTCAAGGCGGTAGAGCAGCGGGCCGCTCCCACGTCGGGACGGGTAGGCCGAGCCACATCACCGCTTCGTGCAAAAAAAAAAAAAGTTTGCAGGAAGCTAGCCTAGACGTTGTTAGATTTTCTTGCGACCGGCGAGAAGTTGCGTATCGTTCCGTTGCCGGCTACTGCTTACAACTAACGCGGTTCTTAAACGTGGTATGTGACGACATCGGCACTCATCGGCGAATATTCTTTCGTGTCAAACCGACTTCGTGTACTAGCTTCAAAGCTGCATCGCGGCTATAACTCGCGCATGCCTGCGCTGCTTTGGCAACATTACTTTGCTTGTTACATTGCGATAACAATTACATGCTGGACAGGCAGCTCGTGCGCGACATCAAATCTCAGCGAACAGACCGATTGCGCTGGAGCGTGTTGTTGGCCCTTGGTTTTCGATAGTGGAGTTAAACAAGGTAGTGTTCGGGGGGGGATGCTTTGTGCGCGTATAACATCACTATGCGTATTTTTCTAGCAGTCCATGTGGTATCACTGTCAAATTTAGAGGGGCGGTCCGGATGTGCTGACTGCCCCCTTCACCCTTACTTTTTTTTGTAAATTTCTATCCCAAGAAGAGCACATCAGGCAGGTAGGTAGGTAGGTAGGTAGCCACGTATAGTGGAATGTACCCACTCCACGTGATAAAGATGACGATGACGCAGTATAGTGGAATGTACCCACTACACGTGATAACAATGACGATGACGCTGATGACCACGAAGTATAAGCGCGTTCCAGACCACACATTCTCTTTCTGCCATGGATGAAAACGATCGAGCTTCGCCCACTCATCATCATTCACTTCGTGGATATGGCGTGATTTTTTTCTTGTATGGAACTGAAAAAAAAATGCTTTTCGGCAAATCTGTTACACTCGACCGTGGGTGCGCTACCGATGCGCTGAGGTGGTTTCGCAAATGTTGCGTTGGCGGCACTAAACAGCTGCAAGGGGCTGAATTTGTAAGGTGCCATAGATCCCAAAAGCGATGATGTGAACGCGAATATTTTTGGCGTATCGAGTTATTTACGAGCACACTTTTCATGTTCAATTTTCACGTGCGGGAGATGCGGAACGTTTTTTATATTTCATTTGTTCAGTAATTCTACGCATAGCATGCGACGGTGTCCAACCCAGCGAAATATATATTTTTTTTTCAAAAATAAGAAAGAGGACGAGGTTTTATTTAAAATTAGGTGCCCCAGACATCAGGTCGATGTAGGCTGTCCCTTATGAAATACGCTTAGAAATGAGTCAACAGCACTTGTCGCCGTCGCTGTACTTAGCCGTGCCGCGTGCTAAAGTATCCCCACAACCCTCCTACACTACACGCATGATATCCATAGCTAACAACGCTTTATCCGCGACACCGAAAAAAGCCAGACAAAATTTATAACCCAGCGCAAAGCTTGATTCTCAAAAACGACAGGCTTACATGTGACTCGGTGGCAAACTTCTACCTTCTTGTTGTGAGGCAGTTTTTTGCACTTAATAACTGTCGACGCAATAACTAGGACATGACAGTAACGTTTACAGGCCCTTACACGCTCGTCTGGCGTTTTTACGCCCCGACTTCCTGCTATCAAAGCAGATACAAGCAAGAAGTAATAGCAGCGACAGCAATAAAATTCGGACATGGCGCCGAATCGGACTTCGTCAAACCTCCGACTGATGGCGGCAATTTTGCATAAGGTCTATAGGCCCCGCTTTCCGGGGGTAAACGTAGGAAGTGATATTCTTTGAATTCACCATCAAGGGTCATCAGTCGCCACTATTGTAAAAAAATCGTACATAGCCATAACCCAGCGCATCAAAAATAGCCTGAAAGGTACGAGTGAGTAATGGTATGGGGTGGAATTCGCGCCCCCCCTTCAGATGATTAGGGGGGGGGGGGCGGCCGCCCCCCTCTGCCCCCCCCTCGTGCGCACGCCTATGGCAGGTGGTAACATGAAAATCACGACATGCATATCATGTACAACGTCATTTACATGCCACGCTCACGGTCCGCTTACATCCAGTTTGCTAGATTGATATACATCAAAATGAATATTGCGCGACGTGACTGTATGACGAACAAAAATTGCAGGTGGTAATAAGAAAACCACGACATGCATGTCATGGACGTGACTTACATGCCGCACTCATGGTGCACTTGGGTCCAGATCTCTAGCTTGATATACACCAAAGTTGGTATTGCGCGACGTGACTGAGTGACGAACACAAATGACAGATCCTAACATGTAAATCATGACATGCGTGTTATCTACAGTATGATTTGCTCTTTGCTGGCTGCTTCGCTTTACATCGATTCCCAAAATGCGTGGGATCTGCCGGCTTTTTGTTGGTAAATCATTTCGCGGTATACGGAGGCTGAGCATCTGGTATAATCCAGGCACAAACGCAAGACAGGAAATTAATTAGAATTTTGATTATAACAATTGTTTAACATAAAATTGCAGCCCAGCTGGCGTGAAGTCTGCCCGAGTGCCAGGGCCGTACCCAGGAATTTTTTTCGGGGAGTGTTCATGTGTACAACGGCTAATTTTGGCAACTGATAATCGATGTGAAGGCGTGTAGACACTTTAGTATCACCCAAAAAGTTAAAGCATGAAAAAATTTCGGGGGTGTCAGAACCCCCTCAACTCCCCCCTAGTTGCGGCCCTGCCGAGTGCACACCGAAAGTGAGCAAATATCGAGTGTTTTATCGTCGATCGATGGCTCATCTTCAACATGTGGCACCTGAAAGCTTGACAGCCCATCAGTACGGCGCCATGCACACATCTGCGCGCCTATTTTGCATAGCATCGACAAGTTGCTTTGTAAAGCTAATGTTAACGCTCGCATTCGAATAGTAGAGATGGCGAGGTGGTTCTCTCTCCAACAATATACAAAGCGTGTTCTTCCGCATTGTGACTTGCAGGTGAACGACCAAAACAAAACGATCGGTTGGTACGCGCTGGCCTGCGCCTGCCACCGCATCAGCTTCATGTGGACGCCCTCCCTGCTGTTCGTCGCCAGGCTGGCACTGGGCGCGTCCATCCTCTGCCTCGCCGTCCTCCTAGTCACCAGGCTGCTCGAACTGCACGTGCGCCGCCACAAGATGGCCGCCTGCCTCGCCGCGAGCGCCATCTTGTCGCAGTTTACTCTCCTGCTGGAGCCCCACATCGAACCCTTCAGCCGCGGCTGCGCCGCCCTGGCAGTGGCCTGGCACTACTGGAACCTGGCCTGCGTCGCCTGGACCGTGGCGCTCGCCTGCGACGCGTACCGAGCCCTTCACGCCCTGCGCAGCATGCGTCCTGACGGACGCTCCATCCGTCAGCTAGGCCTACTCTGCTGGTTCGGTCCGGTGATCGTCGTCGCTGCGGCGTTGGCCATCGACAGGCTGCAACCGGAGTGGCCCTTGAGACCGCTGTACGGCGAGCCATTGTGCCTCCTCAACGATTCCCTGGGCTCCGCGGTGTTTCTGGGCGCGCCCATCGCGGCCATGCTGCTGACGGCGGCCACCTTGCTAAGCCTAGTCGCGCCGAGGCTCTGCGGCGGCCCGCCCCCGCAGACGAAGCCGGCCAAAGCCGAGTTCCGAGCCGACCGCGTCCGTTTCTTCCGGCTAGCCGCGATCGTGTTGCTCGCGGTTGTCACCTGGTCTTCGCCGCCGCTCGCCGTGTCGCTGGGAATGCACCAGCTGTGGTACGTGTTCTTCGGCTGCCTCGCCGCGCAGGGTATGGTGGCGCTCGCGGCGTTCGCGCCGCTCGGACGCCTGGCAGCGCGACTGCGCGGCACGCGGTCGGCGGGCGTGCTCGTCGCTAGTTCCTCGGTGGGACACCTGTCCGATCCCCAGCAGGTGCCGCCGCTTGCCGCCACCACGGTGCCGACCGACCCTGTGACGGGGCCGTACCGCAAGCACCTGCCGTCGCAGACAGCGGCGGCCGCTCAGCAGCAGAGTTCGCCCAGTAGGCGCTCTTCGTGCAAGCCTAACCTGGAGCGCCGCTTCAGCACCAAGAGGCCGCTGGTCATAGAGGACGAACTGGAGACCAACGGCAAGGCTTGACTTTGGGAGGCGTGAATACACGGTTTCGCTGCGGTGAACGCTCATATATATACAGGCCGTGCGTGTTGTGCGCTTACGTGAAAGTGCAGCAGTGTTAAACGACCACGTGCGCCGTGGTCGTTTACGACCACGGCGCACGTGGTCGTAACGACCAGCCTGTATAATACGACCAGCCTGTATAATATACCAATTTTATGGGAAGGTCCGCAAAGAGCACCGGCACATTCGCGATTTGGCAGGCAGGCAGGCAGGCTACACTTCATCATCTGTACCGGCATCTCCTTGTCGTACCGTGAAAATGCTGACGCCCAGGCTTTCCTAAAAAAAAGTGCTGTTGCGAATCAGTTTCGGCAAGCGCCGAAGTGCTATGGAAAGCTTGAGAAGTGAACCATATGCTGCAAACTTAATTCCTTTGAGTATTTTGCAATGATTTGCGGACAAGCTATTTTCGTTTCCTAATAGACAGAAGTTCGACATAGTCATACGTATACTTATATATGCTGCAGAGGTATCAGCCGCATGGGATGCGCAGTCAACACGTCGCATTCTGTGTCGTCTAAGACACAGACGTGAAAGATGCCAGAAAAAGAAAAGACAAAAAAAAAAGGTCAGACGTAGTCTATTTCATGTGCCAGACAAGTGTGATACAGAAAAGTTTTACATCGCATTTTCACGGAGTCAGCGTGCGCGCCAGCATGGCTCGACAATATAAGATTTGCCGCGACGCCATTGTTTCCTACTTGTAAGACTTATGGATATTGATTATTTGCTTGAGTGCAGTGGACTTCATAAAGATGGACAATGTTTCTTTGAAGCACTCCAACGTTTAGGCTCGCCACAGGACAGAGTGAATGACATGGTGTTTTTGTGTGTACACTGGACATTGGGAAGAAGGTGTCGAGACTACCGTTGAAGTTCTTAAACGACACAGACAACGCATTTGACTGGTGTAAAGTGACATTCATATTGGGGTGTGGTGCGGTGCTATGGGGGGCCCAGCACAGCACCGCACGCGGTATAGCTCACGGGCCACCGTTGTGAGCATTGTCGCGTCGCGCTGCACGCGCTTTGCTGGCATATCCTGCCCGCGCTTCGCTTTTCAAAAATGACCATATTTTGAACATAACTTTAAAAGGTCCCTCAACACCCAGAGGTCGAAATTTAGTTATGGTGTTTCAGTTGCGCAAGAGTCCGCTACGAACACGTAGCCGTGAGAGCTTTTCGAAGCGGTGCCGTAATAGCGGAGTTACACGCATTTGATGATCCAAAAGAGACTCGTCTCTCCTCCTGGCCGAGTGCTCCTCACCGTGCGAGGAGGAAGAGTGGCGAGTGCGCGTACGTGCGAGCAGACAAACAGGGTCTTTTAGATGCGAAGCAGCTCTTTGACTAGCCTGTGTAACGCTGTCCCTCCGTGCGTCCGTACGAACGCGCCGCAACGCGCTCCCCTCGCCGCAGGTGTTGGAGCGGTGCCAAGTAGGTCACGCCGCAGCTGCGCGTTGACGTCACGCTCCCCTCGCAGTGCGCGCTGACGTCACTCTCTCCCTCGCCTGCCGCGGGCTCGCCGCAGCGCCCGCAGCTGCCGCCTGACGCGCGCCTAACGTACGCGTTGAAACATGTCTGTACGTGTCACCTCTCTCTTTCCTGCGCAACGCCGCGATGAGCGCCAGCGTCAACGCCGCCGCCAGTGTAAGCGTTAGCGCCCGCTGCTTCGCATCTACACACGGTTCCCTTTAGCGGGAGATGGTGTAAATTTTTTTTGTGGATGACGTAAGCAGGCGTGAATGGTCACGTCACGGCGAACGCTGGGAATTGCCGAAAGGGCCGGAGAGGAAAAGGGACTTTTTCTCGGAATTTGTGGCGCGGTCGCGTTTGGCATTATTGGCCGTGACATCCATTCTGAACTCGACGCGCATTTACTTGAATTGTTAAAATATTACCGGAGGTAGTTCAGGGGCCTTTGAAAGGCGGAAACCGGGCGAGGCGGTTGCCTGCCCATCTCGCAAGGATAGATCTACCTGCAACCTACATCTTCCCCCTCGTCGACGTAAATAAGTTGCGAGAAATGAAATCTGTTAATCACAGCATCGATTGTACGCAGTCTCATGGTAGTCAATTTGATAAGTGAATTTGTGCAGCAGGGGCTTGTCACACCACTACGCATGTCTGTACACCTTTTTCCGACGCGCTGAAGAGCTCGTGGACGGAGTCTAAGCGACTGAAAACTTTGTTTACGTGCTACGTTGGGCTATATAAAAAACGCCCTCTATGCAATGTTTTGTATGTCAGAGGACATAAAATGATGAATTGATATAAGAAGCTCGATCACGTGTGGATGCATCAATTTCAAATCGCGAATGACTAATAAAAGCAGCGACTGACTAGCATCCCTGTGCGACAATGTGCAAAGAGCCACGTGTAAAACGTGACGTGGAAATTGCGCGACCATGTTTTGCGGAAATTTCAGAATTGCTTGACCCGATTTTGGCGCGAACAGGTTTTCAAAGCTTAAAATGCAACCAGCTACAATGCGCCCGCCACGATGTGTAAATGAGCATGTTTGTCGCGATTGCCTGATGTGCAAAGGACCAATGCAAAATGTGTTAATGATATGTCTGTAGAGCTGAGAGCAATCTGTTTTTTAACAGCGGAGCTGTTCTATAGGGGTGGTCCAGATGAGTGTCGAGGGTAGTCACTCTTTGTTTCCCAGGTACACCCATAGATGGCGTAACTGCCTCCGTCGCAGCTCGCAATAGGAGTTACTACAGCCATACATAATATTAATGAGAACTAACAGACAACAATGCCAAGGAAAGTATAGGGGATGTTATTAGTAGTAAATGAAATGTAAATGCGAAGAAAGAAAAGTGGACGAAAAGATAAGCTGCCGTGGTCCCTACCGTCGTCCACTTTTCTTTCTTCACGTTTACATTACATTTACTGCTAATAACATCCCCTATACTTTCCTTGGTATTGTTGTCTGTTACCACAGAAAGAGGACAGGACATGCGCTACGTCCTGTCCTCTTTCTTTGGTCCCTGTCTTATCAGCGCTACGGCTTCAATGAACGTAACCAACCAACTAGCCCAAAGTCTGTTCTCTTGGATAAGTATGTGTACCCTAAGAAAATGTCGAGTATAAAGGGCGCATTTTTGTCCCACCACAACAATCTTCATCTAGCTTGCTCCCGTTTCTTTTCTTGGATACTTGACCCTCGCCACATTCCTATCAAGAAGGCTATGTCTCGCTGATAGCGCGTACGCCGTTCGTGACCGCTAAGTGCCGGTATCGCGGTGATAACGCAAAAGGAAATGCCCGCACGACAGATGACGATTATTGTTATGGTTTAAAAAAAAAGACGCACTTTTTACTTGCTTTATTATTATTTCTTTAGGGTGTGGAACAATCATAACGAACCGAAGGCTGCAACTGCTCTTAGCGCGCATAGATTACGGTTAACGTGGTGGTGTTCCGCTGCTGACCCGAAGGTCGCGGGTTCCATCCCGGCCGCGGTGGTCGCATTTCGATGGAGGCGAAATGGTAGAGGACTCTGAGCTGTACGACATCAGTGGACGAACACCAGTTGATCGAAATTTCCGGAGCACTCCACTATGGCGTGCCTCAAAATCATATCGCGGTTTTGGCACGTAGAACCCCGTATATTAGGAGTATGCGGTTAACGGAGATAACATCCCTGGCCAAGAGACCCAGACAGGAATGCGTTGTATACTGACTGCATGTCATCGCTACCGCGGTATTATCGGGACATCATCAGACTGGGCGGAACCATCTGTGTCACCGTTGCACCTTGGCGCGCAATATATGTGCCATCATGGCGGCGGCCGGAGTGCATAGCCCTGTCCAGGAATTCTCATGTTGTAGCTGTCAGTGCGTCGCGTCGCAAATCACACCGAGGGGCCGAGAGGATGAGGAGCGTCACATATCCTCGTGCCACCAAACGTGCTAAGAATCTACGAGAGCCGTCACGAAAAAAACGAAAAAAGAGAAAAAAAAATAGCGGTCTGGAAAGAAATTGCAAGGTTTTCGGGGGGAAAGGGATGGGGATGCGAGTAAACAGTAAACAGCGAGAAAGGTTCCTGCACTGAGGCAAGCATGCGTGCAACGTCGCACACTCGACTCGTACCTTTAAAACCTTAAAAGAGACGCGGGGTGTGCTGGCGCGCCGCGGTTCAGAAATACACACCAGCCGTTCTTGCTCTTTTACCTACTTCTCCGGCGTCGACGAGTGCGGGGTCCTACACACCATCAGTCAGAAAATGTGTGCCGGCGGTCGTCACCAAAAATAAAACGAAGGCTCGCAGAACGCTCGCAGTGCGTGTTCATGCGCAACCCTCGCTCGGACGCCAGAAAAAAAAGTTATACTCATCTCGAGAAGTCGCGACGCCGAGTCAGCGAAGCCGTGGTCGTCACGGCGGAGAGGTGGTGACGTCACGCTTGGGTGAGCAAAAAGAAAGAAGAAAAAAAAAACGTAGTGAAGCGTTCTTTTTCGCGTTCGAAAAAAAAGTTTCTTCGGAGCTGTCAAAACGGTGTCTTCGATGACGGCCACGCCTGGACTGCCCATGGTTCGTCTATATCGGGATGCTGAGCTATTCCGGGTGTCGACGAATTCCGCGACGTTGTTGGTATTTTCGCGCAGCCTATCGTAGAAGCCGCGGCGGAGCTGCGAGCCACTCGGAGGCTGACGAGGTGCCGAACTCTGCAATAAAGGTGTGCAATATGAATAAGCCACAGAAAATGTGGCTATTTTTGCGCAAAGAAATAACGAGGAAAGGGGTCATGGCGTAGGCGTGCGCACGAGGGGGGGCAGAAGGGGGCGGCCCCGCCCCCATGTTACCTAAGAGGGGGGGCCGCAAAATTGAGCCTATACATTGACTTAATATAGGGGAGGGGAGCGCTGCAACAAACCTTCGCCCCCCCCTCCCCCCTGAAGGGGAACCCTGCGCACGCTTATGCATCATAGAAGCGCAAACCTTTCGGCTGTTTGGTGGTCAAGGGGAGCGGAAACTTTCGACGAAACAGTCAAAAGTTTGCGCTCCCCTTGACCGTGCATTTCCCTCGCTATTTCTTTGTGAAAAATAGCCATCCTCACCGTGGCTTATTCATTAAACATGAACCGACTAGCCCAGCAAAGTCTACTAATAGAATACAGGTGTAATTTGGCGGCGCCCGGAACGGTACCCTGGGTGTGCTTTTCCGGACGTGAGTCGAATTCGGCCACATGACGTATCAACAATTAATGTCGAGAGTTGGGCCAGTTGGTATACCTGATTGAAGACGAGAACCCGCAAAGGGAAACTTGGACAGGAAATTCGAGGGCAGAACAAAGCTCCGGGGCTCTTTGTTGATGTCTGTAATGGCATTTTGAGCCAATTAATGAGATGGGCCGTAGCTGCCCTTTAGCCCAAACAGAACTCGCAAGGCAATGAACTCTACAGCATCGAAGAGTCCGATAATGACTAAAAATTAAGAAACACGTCGGTGCCCCTACTTTGAGTGTTGTCGTTATAAAGTTTCCAAGGGCACATAATGTGCACGGTCCTTCTGTCTCTCCCGAGTTGTCCTGCGGCATTGTCGCAATCCTGCGCAAGAGTGCGGGAGTTCTCTCTCAAGGTAGTGGGCAAAACATGTGCGTATCGATGTTTTCTCGTGTAACTTTCCCGCTTGGGCCTCCGATACGCACAGCCAGTTAGGGACCTAAAAGGGACTCTAATGAGAAATATGATGTTGAGCTGGAATGAACAGGGACATCCAAGAGCGCGTGCAGTTTTCTTTGGAATTGAAAAGATGACTTATCAGTGGAAATATTCGCAAGAAAAGACCAAATATCTCTTACTCTATTTCTCTCCCCCAGATTCGGTGCTGAAGCGATGTCGTCACGAATCGCATTTCTCTCAGCGAATTACAAGGCGCCACGATACATCCCCACGTGAGCAGATGGCCGCTGCATGGCCGCGGCATTCGTAATTGCCGCGATGGATATGGCTGCAGGCTTTGAACCTCGCAGCTAAGATCTCGCCATGGAAGCAGCATTGCATTTCAGAGAGTCTGAAATGATCCCCGCGCTCTCGCGCGCGGCTCTTTCTGCGTACGATGTCTGGCAGCAACCGACGGAAAGCGAAGCCTCATTTCTGTCGACAGCGTGCGAGGCGTCCAGTTGCCGGATACTGTTTATGTAGAAGCGTATTTCAATTTGTGTTTTTATTAATGGCGATTTCCTTTGGGAGGACTGTAGCGGAGGCTCCGCGCAGTGAGGAGAGGCGATCGAGGCAGATCAGTAAGGGCAGGCAGGGCCGTGCAGGGACCACTCAATGCGCCCGTAGAATGCGGTAGGCATCTCAAGAGCAGGTAGAACGGTGCCATTGAGGAGAAATATACCATGGGATCAAAACCATCGAAGCCCCATAGTTCTCTGCAGGACAGCGGCTTAATCCGTGTGAAATCGGACGCTGAGTCACTACGAAGCTCACTATATAAACGACGTCAATCATCGCTGGCGTAAAACTACACCTGGCAGCCGCCATTACCGCTGCGTTCACCGGCAGAAGCAAAACTAAAAAAATGCCCCCCACCTCCACGAAGGGAATCGTGGGGAAATGCGAATGCATTTCTTGCGCCGACACCGACTTCTGCCATCGCCTTGAGAGGCGCCCAGCCAGCGAACGGTCGAGAGTGAGGCGCGAGCGGACGGGAGAGTGGGGCGCAGGAGGAGAGAGAGCGAACGGCGAGAGAAGGAGCGGCGAAGCACTGCACCTACCCTCTCCTACACTCTCTCGCACCACGTGCTCCGGTTGCTAGGGGCGAGGATAAGCGCGCGCGCCCGCAGCTGTTGCTATGGGAGAGGGAGTGAGAGCGGAGAGATAACACCTGCCGGCGCGCGGACACCTCCTCAACCTATCCTCCTCCTCCTCCTCCGCGGACGCCGCCGGATGCGCCTGACATAGCCCGACTAAGAAATGCATTCGCATTTAAAACTAGTGAGGACGATACCACAATGAATAGCTCTCGCAGAATCACGGCCGGAATGCGTCTGTGATCACTACGAGAAAGTTGAAGGGGCGTTAGTACATGTATCCCTCAGTTTTTTGCTATTTTCTCGCTTTCTAAAGCTCAGTTCACCGTCAGAGTGGCGTGAATGTGATCGTAATAAGGTAATTTGTCATTACAGTTCTACTTCCTGTATCTCTTTAGTTTTATTGCGCACAAGGCCCACCACTGTCACTCGTTGTGACGTGCTAAGTTGGATCATGATGCCACCTTGCTTCACGGAACCTTGCCCCAGACGACGGGAAGCTGGCGGCCCGAGCGCGTTTTTTCTTTGTTTCCCACTTCAATCCTTATTTCATAACCAGTTCATCTGCACTGGCATCTAGAAACAAGAGCTTGGAAAAGCTTGACCAATATTTTCGGTGACATACTGCTCTGGTGCTGTGTGCATAATTAATGCACCACGCATGCAAGGGAGCTGGGTCTAATTTCATATTTACAGTTTTACGTCAAGGATAACGAGCATCACTATGCATGGCTCGTAAAAGCTTAGAAAAGGCAATTAACCGAAGTCCGGCGTAGGTGTCTGGAGCAAGCACTTCCGACAGGGCGACTTTGTCTGCCGACTAGGAACGCGAATGTTAATTTGGTGAGCAACAGTGAGTTCACACGTGACACTTTCTCCTTCCAGTGAAGACGTCCGCACCTCGAAGTTTTTTGAAAAATTGAAAAATTACTTCGGGAACGTCATGTAGTCAATCCCCATCCTACGCACGCTGATCGGGGAACATGTCAGTGAGAAAGTACTGATACACAGAAAAAAAAAAATGAGGAGCTGTAACACATTTTGATAGAAAAAAAAAGTAGTCTGTGAAAGACTTTCTGGTTGAAAAAAAAAAGAAAGTAAACTTGCAGGAAATCCTATATTAAACTCGTCTTTTTTTTTTTTTCGAATCATGAATTCGTCCCAGCGTTTGCCCACCAAAGCTCGCCGTATGCTTGTAGGCTGACGTGCCTGAGGAGTTGGTAAAGGGCTTCTCTATATATCGCAACCATAGGCGTGCACACGAGGGGGGGGCAGGGGGGCGGCCGCCCCCTCAAATCACCTAAGATAGGGGGGGCGCAAAGTCTGCCCCTTACATTGACCTTAATAGGGAGGGGGGGCGCTGCAATGAACCTTCGCCCCCCCCTGAAGGGGAACCCTGCGCACGCTTATGATCGCAACCCTTCACCAACAAGACCGTGGGCCGATCTTTCCCTTTTCGATTTTTTCTACGGTCATTACGTGGAAGAACCACGGTGGTCTGGGCCGAACCGGAAGGAAAACGACCATTTCAAGCGATCAGTTCAATGACGAAGACAGTAGGAGGTTTGGGGGGGTTCATTTCCCCCCCACCGCGCCGTGAAATTATTACACTTTGTGTGTGTATATATGCGTGCCCATACAAACACTCGCGAGACCATAGATAAAGGAAGCTCAGACAACCCCCCCCTCCCCCCCCCAAAAAAAAATGTCTGTCTGCGTGCTTTGCTCAGACTTTGCCAGCTTAGATCACATGCTCTGGCGGTGCCCTGCGTTACGGGTTGACGAAGACGTTACATCGTCCAAGTGGGATGCTGCGCTACGCAGACCGGATTTGAGAACACAACTACGGGCCGTCCAACGGGCCCACGACGTGGCGGAGAGGCTAGGCCTATCTGTCCCGACGTGGGAGCGGCCCGCTACGTGGTAGTTCATGCCCCAACGGACCTAAATAAAGTTTTTCTATACCATACCATACGCTCGTGAGTAGGTTCATGGTTAAAATCGTGCCTATATGGGATTAGGCTTACACCGACCTTTTTTATCTGATTGCTTTTCGTGAGCTTGGATAGGAACAAAGAAAGAGGGAGAGAACGAGAGACATCCTAAAGTCGTGGCGCTGAGACGCGCTCCTGCAAGGGCTGCAGAATAGAGTGCTAGCCTTCGTCTCCTAGAGAACCACTTAAGGACAGAAGATATGTTGAACCAGATGAAAACAGGCAGTGCTTTTTTACGCGGACAAAGCACCGACAAATAGTGTGTCAGAAGTCACAGGCTTCCAGAAAATTGTGTTTCGTTTGTTGAAGAAAGGGAGCACCCTTTAACCTGGTCAAAGGAGTCTCTAGTCTCACTGCGGTAGCATGCAGGGTAGGAGAAGGCGAGGTGGGGGGGGGGGGGGGGGGGGAACGTCTTAACATTCTTGAGTGTGGGCTGTGGGGGCATGCCCCCCACTGGTTTTGAACTTGCGGGGGCGACGGCCCCCACTGCCCCCCCCCCCCCCCCCGGTTCCGGAGCAAGCACAACTATGGGTGGTCCAACGGGCCCGCGACGGGGCGTAGAGGCTAGGCCTATATCTGTCCCGACGTGCGAGCGGCCTGCTGCGTGCTATATAGTTCACACCCCGACGAACCTGAATAAAGTTTTATCATTCCATTGTCGCAATCCTGGTGGGCGTACGGGAAGTTAGCAACGTTTGACACATCAAGCGGAGCTCTTATAACTCGCAGATTTCCGTGGCGGCGTCGTACGTGAGAAACCCGGCGCCGGCGGGCCTATACAGAAAAGCGGCCCCCGAATGTGCGCCCGTATTTGTACGCGGCGTTTTCCTGTTAATGTACTTCGATTTACGCCCACGAAATTGATCCTGGCGTGTCTCATAAGTGAATAGTGGCACGCAAAAGAGCTCATAATTTAATTAATGCGGAACGTGTGGGAACGCACGTGATCAGTGCGCCATCGCGAACCTAAAGGCGGCCTTGCAGCGATACGTTCGACAATATATTCGTTTTCTCGAAAACCAGAAGCAGGCTTTCTGCGCCTAAGCACTGAAAATAAATGCTACGTCCAGATTGCATATTTAAAATCACGCGTTAATATGGTGCTTTCGCGGATTTCTGCATTTTACATCGGTAAAACGAAGGCGACGGCGCTAACTACGCCGTTGCTGTCGAAGAACACGAGAGAGGCTTGCTGACGCGACTTTTTTTTCTTGAGATTTTGTTTTCTACATCGCCAGTCGCGCTGATCGCTGTGATAACAACGGCGTCGTGGCGGCGTGCGACAGTGACGTAAAATCAAGAATGGCCAATGCGCAAATAAAGAAAATTTTCCAGGCATATCGACGCATGCACCAAGCATCATGGGATCGTGGTCCTCGTGGTCGGTGAGCGTCTTTTCGGGGTCTGGGACCGCCATTTTGGCTTCCGTCTCTCGATGTTGGTGGTTGCTGTGTCTGCTGAGCTCTGCGTCGCATTGCTGTCGTATTCACGCACTGACAGTGGCTGGACCTCACGACGTGGTGCCCGTGCACGAACATACATAAAGTATGGTTGAACCCCCCCCCCCCCCCCCCCCGAAAAAAATTTCTGGCTACGCTACTGGCGTCTTCTATACGGACTCTAGAAGAACTGGCTTCAACCTCCGGACATTGAAAATGACAGGAACATTTCGAAAAACTTCGTGCCTGGCAAGCCTTCGGACGAAGCTGCAGACAATGTGTTTCGGTTGCTAGCAAAGACTGCTCGCTGCTCGACATGTGCAAGAGTGGCTACCAACTTGCCACGGACATTTATTTTGACCTTAAAGTTGCTCCCGCATGACAATTCTCGTCCTCCACGCAAGCTTCTGAAATACATGCGACGCTCGGCAAATACGCCGAACCTGGGCTCGTTTACGAAGTTGCGATAGGCCTAACGCTAATGGCGCTCCGTTGAAACCGGAGAAGCGGACTTACAAGACGCAAGTCATGCCCGCCGTGGACTCATTTTTCGTTGTGCGCGTTTAACATACCGTCGGCGGCGCCTGGAAAAAAAACTTTGATTCATGGTGGACATCTCTCCGAGGACCAGTGGGGCCACCCTTCTTCACGGAGTGCTTGGTCATCGGTCAACAAGTAAGATAGGGAGTCCCCGAGCTAGCGAGGGTGGTACGCAGCTTACAGAGTCTGTCAGTCGAGTATCTCGAATTGGTACTCGCCAGGCGTCTTGGTTACGCGAGCAAAAGTTACGCGAGGTTAGCTGCATCGTAAAATTAAGCCCGAATCTTTTCTGGGACGGGCTGTGGCCACGTATCGGGTGTTCGCCGTGACGGAATTTGAGAGGACGGGCCGCGTCGCTGGTGTGGCGACGCATATAGCTTCAGGTCAGCTCACAGTTAGGCAGGTAGATGACACTAGGCAGGGCAGCTTGATAGCCGTCCTCTTTCGATTTCGTCAGGGACATTTGTCCGTTCCGAATGACGTTGCAACCTGGACCACTATTTCGTAATTATCGCGCGCGGTACGAGTTCTAGTGACGTATGGTCTTCTGTTATGCGAAATGTGGTTTTGAGGAAGCAAACGGCATGCGGAATAGCCTCGTTGGTTCGATAGCTTTGTTAATGCTGTGGAACTTCTTCAGGTTGCAGATCAGCGCTTCCTTCTGCAGCCAATGTGAGTGGTGGTCAACCTTGTTGCACTTGATGAGCGTGTGTGGGCAGTGTGTTTGCCCATTGCTGTGGTACGCGCCTCGCTTACTTCGTTGGACGCGCCGCCCGCTTTGGTCGACTTCTGGGAACATGGTCCGCGTACGCGTGCGAACCTCGTCACGGTGAGTACACGAGTTGTTCCTACGTTCGTGTTTATAATGAGTGCTTCTTGAACGTTTCAGATGCCTGGTCACTGCGGGCTGCCATACATGAACGTCGGACTACTGGCAATCACCAGAGCACCATCACGTGAATCCGTCGTCGTAACATTACAAGTGGGATGATAGTTGATACTCACTCTCGATCGTGGGCTTGGCTGCGATCAACCGTTTATGACATGGCGACTTTTTTACAGTAATTTGTAGCTTCGCGTCTGGTAATGCCGAAATTGAATCGTAAATGCTCTAACGCATCGTATAAATAATACTAGCCTCCATAGGCGTGCGCAGGGTTCTCGTTCAGGGGGGGGGGGGGGGCAAAGTCTCTTCGCAGCGACCCCCTCCCTATTAAGTCAATGTATGGGGCAGATTTTGCGCCCCCCCTCTTAGGTGACTAGGGGGGCGTCACCCCACCCCAATCAATGTATGGCGCAGACTCTGCGCCCCTTCCTCTTAGGTGACTAAGGTGGGCGGCCACCCCCCCACCTGCCACTTCGTACGCACGCCTATGCTAGCGTCGTTAATTATGAACGATTTTGCTTCAGTTCGAAACGCCCGCCTAAGTACCATTAAATACCATAAGAAACTAATGCCCCACAGCGGGGCGCAGCGCCTGAGACTACGTAGGATCCGCGGGCAGCATGTTTGAGACCCCGGTGCTAGACCGGGTGGCCTAGAAACTGCTTTAATATGTTATACTATGAGCATTTCTCTTCCTATAGAACTGCTCATCGGTGCTTTCCCTTGCAATGTCCCTGCAGAGTTGATATTCAGGCAAAGTTATGCACCCCCCCCCTCTTTAGATGCGAAGCATCTTATGCTCGGGGCTATGTCCGTCCCTCCCGCGTCCGGCCATTTTCATGAAGTAGGAAGCACCCATTATGCGAACCAGAACACTAGTAATATGAAGGCCTTCAACCACTACCACAGTCATCAGAGTCATGGCCGAGAGCACAGAGAAGCTGCTTAGCGATGGCTAGGCAGGTGGTGTCTGTCGCCCAGGTTGACCCCATTCCTTGATCTTGCTCGCATGTGTTTGGAGGGGGGCTTAGTCCGTCCCTCCTTCCCGCGTCCCACACCACCACAGCGCATGCGCGTTCCCTCCCCCCTCTCTCTCCTCTCCTATGGTCACCCCCTTTCTCTCCTCTAGGAATCCTCTACTCTACGGAACGGCCCCCGCGTCCCACACCCCCCCCACAGCGCATGCCCGTCCCCCTCCCCCTATCCTCTCCTACGCTCACCCCCTTTCTCTACTCTAGGAATCATCTACTCTACGGAGCGGCGCCTGCGTCCCACATCCCCACAGCGCATGCGCGTCCTCTCCCCCCCTCTCCTCTAGGAATACTCTACGGAGCGGGTCCCGCGCCCCACACCCCCACAGCGCATGCACGTCCCCTCTCCCTCCTCTCCTACGGTCCCCCCTGTCCTGTCCTCTAGGAATCCTCTACGGGGCGGCGCGCACGACAGGTGGTGCGACAGCTGCATACTCCGCTGGGGGGCGCCACGGTAGTTCCGCGGTATGAAAATGACGGAGCGCGCGCGCCTCATTTTTTCTCTCCTGTGCAGTGCCGCGATGAGCGCCCGGACCGCTGCCGTGAAACGAGAGCGGCGACGTTCCTCCCGCTCAAGCTAATTATCTCCCCGCTGCTTCGCATCCACACATTGTTCCCTTTAGCGGGAGATGGGGAAGTGTTTTTTTAGGGGCGAAGCTCCTTTAAGGCGTAGGCTTGTCCGCCGTAGTGGTCTGTCGTAGCCACCGTATAGTGGAATGTACCCACTACACGTGATAACGATGAGGCTGATGACCATGAAGTATAAGCTCGTTCCAGACCACACATTCTCTTTCTTCCACGGGTGAAAACGATCGTGAACGCGCTCTCGCCCTCGAAAGGTAAAACGGCAACGCCGACAACAAACGTTCCCCTGAGCTTAACGTCATATATGAGGAAAACAAAATCAGGGGAACCACCTCCTTGTGGTCCGTAGAGCTCTTGAACAAAATCATCTACCCCATATGTAAATAATAAAACATTGTGTGTATACTTTATCAATATGTAAATAATGAAACATTGT
>JALIZH010015070.1:0-52864 GCA_030522465.1 Rhipicephalus appendiculatus
TGTATCAGCTGCTGCAGCCTCGTTGTTAGAGTGCCGTTGATAAAGTGCCAAGCCCCCCTGTGATTGTATTCATTTCGAATAAAATAACGTTCCTGTTGTGTTTTGTAATGTAGTTGTTACAGCAAAGAAGAATGCCAACCTTTTTGTTGCTGTGACAGTTGTACGATTCAAAGTTGTTTACGTTACATCGGAGAAGGGTTCACTTTCGACAAAAAGAAAAATGCTAAATTGTTGCTCTCGGCATGAAATTTCATTCTGAATACCTCGCCTCGCAACACAAAGACTTCAAAAGCATAAAATAAAGTGAAGTTGTGTTGAATATGGTGGGCCAACTTTCTGGTGTAAATATTCCGGCGTAATGAAACTGCAAAGCTCACGAGAAATGATTCGTGCGGAGTGTATAAGCCATACATGCATCAAAAGAAGGAAGTAGCATCAAAATCACAAGATGAAGAAAAAACATGAGGGCGGGTGCCGGCTGCCTACTGATTATTTATTGGATGAAACCAAGAATATATACGTAACAGAAAAGAATTTTGAAAAATCATTTTGAAAGAAGCATTAGCAAAGATTAGGTTACATTTCCATCAGTAAGTGACATCAGGTTGCGGACTTCTAGTATCTCTATCTAGTAATTCCAGAGACTGCTTGCTTACACACTGCTCGCCCCTTTGGCTGATAATAAAGGCTTCAAACACATCCCTAGTGTGCCTATCACAACAGTGTTTTGAGAGGGTAACATCAGACAAACTGGGGGGTGCATTCATTCTTCACACAATGTATAGCAAAATCGCTCCCGACACAATTTTTTAATTTGCATGTTCTCAAAGCCACTCATTGATGCACTGCTCAGTCTGTCCCATATGTCTTGCCGCATCAACAGTGAATTTCATAGACTGTGCATGTTGCACATTTGGTGTGTTTTTTAGGACAAGTGGCACTGTCTCCTCCCTTTCGTTCACAAGGCGACATATACCACAGCTTCGTGGGCACTGAGAACACGGGAACACCAGCATGTCTGGCTGCTTGCTTGATTCAATACGACAACCTATTGACGTAGGGAACGACCGCAGCATTACAAATGTGTTTTCTTTTTTTAGTACCACGACCATGCACCTTCGTAAGTAGAGCTTCAGCTGTCTACATTTCAGCTGATACATGAGCAGATGACTGGGGAACCGGCAGTAGGCACTCTCAATTTAGATTGAAAAGCTGTGCCGCACCCTGTGTATGCAGGAGTGGAATACTTCGTTCCGCATGGTAGATTAATCAGTGCCTCCTTCTGCAGTCTTCAAATGAGGGGAATCAAAGGGCAACAGGCTTTTCTACGAGTGGGGTGAATACATTGAGCAAACATGGTGGGATTTGTAAGTGCAGAACAAGGTCAGGAAATCGTATGCTGCTGTCTGATAAAAAATCATTTGTCAGCGTGTAAGAATTCGGAGCGATTTCAAATGTCCTGATGATGCTTTGTGCTTGTTCTGATGCTCCCCCCAATGTAGATGTAAACATCACTAGAAAATCATCCACATACTGGAATATGTGAACCACTTTCAAACAGTCTAGGTAGTGTACGGGCATCATAGGTCGGGAAACTCACTCATGAGTAGACTCACTAGGACTCATATTGAGCCGCGAGTTTGAGTCTGAGTGAGCCCTAGGCACAAAATGTAATTTCTTGAGTGAGTCTGAGTGAGCTGTACACATTTTTGCTGATCTATGGTTCCACTTACTCAACTTCAGCATTACTCTCAGGTTTATGTAGCTCACGTTTATACTCGCGCTGACTCACGCATACTTCAAAGCACCAGCGTTCATAAGCCAGGTCAATATTTTTATTGATCAGAGGTGTGAGTTATAGAAAAGTGGGCGAGGGGAGGGGGTGCCGGTGACCTCCCCCTCCCACCCCGGAAACTCTTTCCCGGAAATTTTTTGATAACGATATCTCATGTGAGTCATCTTTTTCAATAAAACTGTCCTCACTGGATTGCAACCACTGATACCTCATATTTGAAGGTATGAGATCAAAAGGCACCGAGTATGCGTGATATTGGTGTTAAAGAGCATTACCACCATGTTCGAAAAAGCCAATTGTACGCTAATGAACTCATGAGTTGGCTCGCTCAGACTCGGATAGCGCTGTATGAGTCTGAGTGTGTTTAAGTGAGTAATATTTTCGTGAGTCCGAGTCAGTCCGGCTGGAAATAATTTTAGTGAATCTGAGTTTGAGTGAATCCGGTTGAAGAAAATTTTGGATGAATCTGAGTCCGAGTGAGTCCCAAGGGCAAAATATATTTCGTGAGTGAGTGAGCTCTACATTTTTTGCCGACCTATGACAGCCATACTGAGCCAACAGAAAGGAGCTAAGAACCGATGCCAAGCACGAGCCAATACACGCATGTGTTTTTTGCACATAATAGGCACTGCCGCAGGCCATAAAGGAAGAGCACAGATAGAAATAAAGCAACTAAATAAATGCACTTGTGTTAGTTCCACAGGAGTTCTGACAACGCACTTCACCCGAGCTCCTCGGCAGCAGCCAGAAGTTTTTCAAGTGGGAGAGAGTAGTAGAAGTCCTTCACGCCCCCGGACAGGGCCAAAAAGTACCAAAGTATTCCCTGGACGTGAATTTGGCCCTGTAGTAAGTGGTCCTTCACAATTTGGCCCTGTCCATGGGCGTGAAGGACCTCTACTACTCCCTTCCACATGAAAAACTTCTGGCTGCTGTCGAAGAGGCTGTCCAGGAGTTTGGTGAAGTGCATTATCAGAACTCCTGTGGCACCAACACGGGTGCATTTGTTGAGTTGCTTCATTTCTACCTGTTCTGTTCCCTTCTAGCTGAGGGCAGTGTCTATTATGCACACACAAAAAAAGTGTGTATTGGTTCGTGCTTGGCACCGGTTCTTAGGGACAATTTTCTAGTGTTTACGTCCACATCGGGGAAGTACCATGAACAAGCACAAAGCATCATCAAGACATTCAAAATCGCTCTGAATTCTTTCACATTAACAATTGGGCTCTCCTCGGATAGCATCATACGGTTTCTTGACCTCGTTCTGCACCCCCCAAAGCGGCTCTGCTTACTAGGAGTATTCACCCCACTTGTAGCAAACCCTGTTGCCCTTAAGGTCCGCTCATCGAAAGAATAAAAAGAGGTATTGACCTTTCTACCACGCGAAATGCATTATTCCGCTCCTGCAAAAGACATGGTGCGGCCAGAACTTCAAGCTAAATTGAGACTGACTACTGCTGGTTTCCCATGTCATCTGCTCATATCATTGACTGAAGTTCGACTGACAAAGCTGCGGTCAGACCCTATGTCTATAGGGTGTTACATGGAATCAAGGAGGCAACAGGATGCGCTGGTATTCATGCGTTTTCAGCATCCACGAAACAAGTGGTATTTGTCGCCTCGTGAGCGAAAAGAGAAGAGGTAATGCCACTTGTTCCAAGAAACACATCAAATGTGCCACATGCATTGTCTATAAAATTCTGTGCTCATGTGGAAAGGTGTATGTGGGACAGACTGGGCAGGGCATCAATGATTAGCTTTCAGAACATGCAAATTAAGAACTGGTGTCTGGAGCAATCTTGCCATACTTTCTAGCGTCGATACACCCCTAGCTTGTCAGACGTGCTATTGTTGATAGGCACGCTGGGGAGATCTTTGAAGCCTTTATTATCAGGCAAAAGGGTGAGCATTGTGTAAGCGAGCAGCCTCTGGAATGACTGATAAGGAAAGGTCGCTACCTGACGTCAGTTACTTGATGGAAATGTAACCCGATCTTGTTCACACTTGTTTTTATGTGACAGTGTTAAAACGCTCGTTTCGCAGAACTGGCGGTGTTAGCATCGTTGGTTGTGAGCAAAAGAAATCAGCATTGTCCCCTGACTGAAGATCGAGAAACATGCAAATAAAATAAATAATAAAAACCTTCGGTTCGAGTGAGAATCAAACCCAGGCCTTCTGCATGGCAAGTAGTTGTTCTACCACAGACACACGCCGTTGCTTGTAGCTACTTCGGATAAAAACAGCATATGAGTGTCATATAATGGAAGGAGTGTCGTTAAAGGGCCCCTAAACCACCAGATAATTTTTTTTAACTTTTCGAGTAAACGCGCACATCGAGTTGAGGATGCCACCACAATTAACGGTGCCAAACGCGGCAGCGCTACGAGCCAAGGGTGCCCCCACGGATTCCAAGAAACAATCCCTTCTCCTTTCCCTGCCTTTCGGCGTTCCTCATCCCCTTAATGTGTGCCGTGACGTCAACATGTCGTCTGCTCGTCATCATTGACACCTGCTTGTACGCCTGCAGGTACGCGCGCTTGGTGCTCTTCCTCCTCGCAAGGTGAGGAGGAGCACTCGGCCAAGAGGAGAGATGAGCTGTCGAACGGAGCATAGTGAAGGAAAGAGCATTACGAGCGAGGGCATCTTTTGTATCATGAAACACGTGTAACTCTATTATGGCACCATTTCGGAAAATTCTCACGACCACGTGTTAGTTGTGCACCCGTGCACGTCTGCGACCTCACAACTAAGTTTTCACCTCTGGGTGGTTTAGGGGCCCTTTAACACATGTAATATTGCGTGGTAGAAGCGTAAAATCGTGCCAGGCATCAAAATATATGAATTGTGCAACGAGTGGCTGTTTCAAAGGCCCACCCATTGGAAAGTGCTCAGACATATTTAAGAATCATCCAACAGCAAAAACATCAGCTAAGTGAGCTACTGCGGAGGTTTGCATATTGCCTTACAGACACGTAGTGGGCCCTTCACTGATTTGCAAAATGAAGGAATTACAGCATAGTGGGCATTGCAATATTGTGCTCTCAGTAGGCATTCTAGGATAGCTTGAAAGGGTCAAAGTTATGAGCACAGACGTTTGTTTCCTTGTGGCACAGTTGAGGTATGCACCGAGAACTGCAGCTAGGCTAGCTATTGAAAAAGCGATGCATGTGCACAGGGCCCAATTAAGCTATCGTGTTCCACTCTTGAAGGCGAAGCTCAAGCATCCTGCAAGTTTTTATTGGGATTTTTCAAAATTCCTTTTTTATGGATATATTCTTGATTTCTTCCAATAAATAGTCAGTTGGCAGTCAGTGCCCATCCTCATGTTCTCTTTTCTTCGTCGAGAGTTCGCACTGTTAATTTATCCGATACATGTACCAACTAGCCTGCCTTTTGTCGCTTGTTCACTTCATTCCAGCAAATTGCACCTGTGTAGCTAGCATAGTCATTTAATTGAAATTATATTGACAGTTGAAGCTTTTATTGCTTTGTTGCCCATGGTATTCATATTTGTATCACATCTACATTTCTTTCAGGTTTACAATGCACAATTTGAGGCATACGTAGACCCACCAGATAATCATGTTTTTTGTGACGGAAGCAAACTTAGAATAATCACTGATGAGGCCATACCTCTCACTAGCAGGTGAGTAACTCACCTTCGAATTGTTGTGCCAAACTGAAAGACTGTCGATTTTTCATTTGTTTTCAGCACAAATGAAACGCTTGTAATCACTCCAGAGTTCGACCCATCAAGCAGTCATCAGCCTTGTAATGGAAGGGATTTCAGACTGCCACCTCTGCCTTTAGATTTAAAAGTTGCCATTGCCAATACAGAAATTGGAAAAGTTTCAAGTCGCACAAAATCAAGGATAATCTCTTGGATAAGCCACCATTTGATGAACATCAGTGTGTAAGTGCCTTCTTACTCTATCGTATATTATTGAATACCTGCTGAGCTTTTGCTGCACTCGTAGGTACCCAGGAAGGCTGTACGAGACCGCTGCTAAGGCACTTGTTGTTGAATACCCTGTACTTAGGGACACTATTGGAACTGGTTGGGTGAGCGACATTATTCACCATTTGAACATCTCGCAATGTTCACAAAAAATCCTAGCAGAGTATGATAACGCTATCAGTCACAAAGAACAATGGGCTGGGAGAGAAAACTGTGAAACATAAATTAGATTCTTGGTATAAATAAATTCCTTGTGTTTTCAAAACGTCATATTGCAGTGTCTTGGTGTTAAAATTGTATATTGTGCGTGCTGCATACTAGTTCTGGTTTCACAAAGAATACATTGTTTTATATGCAATGTTTGGACCCTGCATGTGGCATGTTTCATCACTTCCGGAGCTAAGGAGTAGCCAGCGCCTTATTTTTGTGCCACCATCTTACGTCATGTCAGTAAATAAAAAAAAAGAACGAAACCTCGCAAAATGTATGTGAATGTAGCACAAGCAAGTAACAAAATTGAGAATGAACACAGCACAGGTCGTAAAGCGGTCGTTGCTGCAGATGGCTGCAAATTCATTCTATAAGACTGGGCATGCAAACATGGACACAAGGAGGAAGTCTGTCCTGACTTCCTTCATGTGTCCATGTTTACACACCCTGTCTTTCAGAATGAATACGTACCAGCTAGCTCAGCTTTATTTTATGGCTGCAAAGCGTCATTTTAGTTGCTCTGCCTGAGTGCTTTTCAGTAAACGTTTTGTTAAGCAGTTGCAATTTGAAAATGTGTTGTTAGATTGCAGTATTGCCTTATGGTGCAAAATGATGAATTTTGCACATTATAGTGCCTGTTAAAACACTATTTCATTTAAAAATGGTGAAACGGCACCTGCTAGGTGAAATGACGTGCTTTCTTTTAAATGCAAAACATTTCTTGGCGAACCAAATCCATCTCGACTATTTCTATCTATCTGTTATCTGAGTAACTCACCAGCCACCTAAGTCTTGGTGCTCTCTTGGTCGTCTCCTTCACTTGCTTTATCCCAAAATTGGCATAGGACAGGAATATATGACAAACATGATTCACAGATTGTGGCATGAATAACGTGACTTGCCTGTCGTATACATCATGAAATCCTTTCTGCATGCCATGTGTGGCACATACTGCGTAACGCAGACTGTGGTATTCAGGTATGCGCTACAGGTGATTCACAGTATATGAACTCAAGGTGACTGAGAATAGACTTCGGGAGCCTAAACATGATAGTCGGTATGTCCAGGTCAGAATGAACACAAGGTCCTAGTCACCATTTGCGATTTTGATGAAATTTAGCGTAGGTGCAGGTATCAGACCCTGGAAAATGGTTTCGATGTTAGTTTTGTGCAAACAAAAAAATTGTTTGCACAAGACAAAAATATACAAATTTTGGTCGCATAAAAAGTTTTGTGCCAATTTTGCGATTTATGAAGTCTGAGGGCATTTGGTGAAGTATTTATTCCCATCAAAAAACAAGTGAAACACAATTTTATGAGTAATTCACTTCCCTTGGCTGTTGAGGACTTTTTAGGAAAAAATCACAAACATGGCAATCCGCACAAAATACCTGTATTTAAGGCATTTATTGCTGCGTAGAAGTGAATGTGAAGAAAATAAAACTTCGTACATATTGACTTCGACATTTGGGCTTTCTACTGAAATAATTTGGGTGGCTTTCTCGCCCGCCATTTTACCTCAAAATTGTGCTGAAACGTGCTATAGACTCTCAGCAAATGGAACTGCAGCTTAAATGGAACAAGTGCTTCTGACAAGATTGGTTTCATATTTGTATTCTGCACCCTTGCTCATCTCGCAGTAAATGGAACTTTGTTAAATGGAACATATTTTCCTAGTTTCTTCAGGTTCTGTTTAAACGGTGCTCGACTCTATTTGGTTTACCAAAAACAGCTTTCTCAAAAGGGCTGTTTTTTAATCCCTCTGGTTGCAGTCAAGGTCGTTGTCTACCATTCTGCCTGAAGAAGCGTTTCTTGCTAACAAGTTATAATGCTTCCCATGTGACCAAGCCTGCCTAGTGGCAGCGCTGTTTGTTCTGTGCCGATAATTAGGTAGAAGTTGTTCAAAAGGATTGTACGAGACATAATTATTAAGCAGCTGCTCCACCATAACAAATGCGCAGCCAGGTTACATGGTGCGTCAAGCTTTGTCTTGTGAACAGCCGCTTAGCAAATCAACGCGGCCACTTGAGGCTACAGGTGCTCACACTTCAGAGTGTCACTTAGACCATGGGCAAGGTTAGCTTGAGTGTGAAAACTATGCTCAGAGGACAAATAGTGTAATGAATGCATTACTATGAAAAATGAAGGCTGTTATTTGCCATCAAGGGCCATAATATACAACGAAAACTTTGCCGGGAATTTGGCAGCGAACGCCTCCAGTAGTGTGTACATGTGTTGCTTCTTCTCTTCTGGTGGTCTAAAAATAATGAGGTCCGCTCTGTCAGCAGCATGTCATACATGCTCACGCTGGTTGAACTGGTCAAACTGCAGTTTTGCTTCTCATGCCAGAACAGTGGTTACAGCCGGCTGTTAACTGAAGTGTGTCCAGGCCCTTTGCTGTATGAAAGTACTGCTTTTACAATACTGTATTCTTGAATGTCTGCAGACGTGATATTCCACACAAGCCACACATTTACAGCAATAGTTCGTGGCTTTGCGCATAACAGAAAGAAATACCTGCATGCTGTAGTGAAGGCGCTCACTGCAAAATTTTCGGCAGAGTTTTTGTTGTATAATATGGCCCTTGTTGACAGTTAAGTCTACTTTTCACAGAGATACATCCCTTACCTTGTTCGTACTCTGAGCGCAGTCCTCGCATGCAAGCGGAGCTCGCCTGCAGTCAAAGCGGCACTCATGCATTGCGAGCGCCGGCAGCCACGGAGGGCTGTACTGCAGCTTTGCCAAGTAGCAGATCGCGAGAAAAAGTTTGCTGCACGATGCAACCTGGCTGTGCACTTGTTGTTGTGAGGCAGCTGTTTGGTGATTATGTTGCGTAAAATAATTTTGGAAAACTTCTGTCCGATTTTCCTCACAGAACGAACGGTGCAGCTGATAGGCTGACCTGGTCACATGTGACACTTAACTCGTTAATAACCAAAATCATGCAATGTTCATTTATGCAGAATGGTAGACAATGTCCACCATTCTGCTATAGTCAAACGTTGCTGATATTTGACAACGGCTACGTCTGTTATGCACATCATTGCTTCGTAGTGTGCACTTTTTCATGATAAAAGTGACGTCTGTGCTTGAGTGCTGACGTTACTTTGGCCCATGAGCTGCCCTTACACACCATTGTAAGCAGCGTGCCTTGCAAGCTTTCGATATGTGCTCAGCAAAACTCAATTTACACAACGTCTTCACATTTGAACACTTGTACGAAAGCAAAAAAAACGCAGCATAGGATGCTACTCAGTGACGACTTCACATGAAATTGATTCTTACAATGCGTGGGATCTGCCATTCTTTTCGCACTGTTGATCTGATTTTTATTTGATGTAACTCTGCACATGACAGAGCAGAATTGAACTTGTAGAGGAGCAAGAGGAAATGTAAGGTGATACACATACCTTCATGTTTCTTTCTATCGCATTTATTTGCTCATGTAGCATGGACTCCATTAAGACCACTAATTCATGTCAATGCACATAGTCTTCCAAAGTGCAATATGCTTACTTGCAGGACTCTTGGAAAGTATCCATTCAGTATAAATTCGGCTACATGAGGAGAACCCTGGGTACAGTGCCTGCTGTTCAGGCAGCCAAGGAGGCTTTTGGCAAGCGGAAGCATGAGGACAGTGCTGTCGCAGCACAGACTAAAAGGCTAAGCCGCTTGGTAAATATTTCTGTTTTAAGTTCATTTCCCAATTTTACAAGTAACAATTGCATGTGACTTAGCTCGTTAATAACAGTCTACGGCTTCTTCACTTCAGTCAGTCAACTTCTTTAGCAGTAAAATGGCAGTTGGCATAAGCTGCCTTTCTTTTCAACAAGCTCTGTTCGGGAAAAAAGGGGGGGGGGGGATGACATAGTTAAACCAAGTTCAGGCAGCATGTTGCCCTAATTTTAAGAGGAGGATAAAGTTACCTTAGACAAGAGTCTGTGCGATTTTTTTTTGCCTTGTTAGACAACAAGCATCCAACATGAGGAGCATGATGAAGATGTTTTAAAGGGACATATGGACTTTATGGACAAAGAGATGTCCAGACGTTCTCCTGACCTCAAGAAGCTGAGTCAGTCAATGAAGGAAACACGTTCTTCAAGGAGATCTTGGATGAAGGATGGGAAGCCAACGACAGCTCAAATACTTGAAAAGTATCCGGCTTTGTCCAATGCTGAAATGGTCAGTATAATGTGAATGCAACATTTGCATTGCATGCTTTCACATACAGTATTTACCAGCTGTCTTTTTGAAACTCGAATAGGTTTTCAGAAGTCGCCTGTAAACGGGTTAGTGATGTTAGTGTTCATTGAAGCAAGCATTACTTGCACAAAAGTGTTATGGTCAAATTCGGAAAGGAATATTCATTCTTTATTGATTTAAAGCCTCATTGTAATGTGAAATGCATGTCGAGGAGCGGAAGGTCAACTCCGCTTTCAGATCGCTGGCTGTAAGATCTATATTAAAGGGACCGACAACTGCCCAGAACATAAACTGAGATGACTCCACTGATGGAAAGATTGTCCATCGCATTGACTTAAACCAACCCTGTGTTTTTCGTGAGAGGTGGATATATATCTTTATTTCTTCAATGAAAGTTATGAAAAATGACCTGTGGCTGCTCTGGCGGCAAAAACAAACGATCCGATGTCCCCGGCCACGTGACCGTTGATTGCTGTACGCAGTCGACAATCTTTTTGTTAGTATTGAAATATTGTTGGTTTCTTTATATAAAAAGGTATTACTCCATAAAAATGTACATATAGGCCTGCATTAGTAGTATGCATTAAAGTGGCGCTGCCTTCGCTTGATGTAATGATCCCATGCTTGTCAGCACGTCTTGCGCAACTTTTCAGCAGGCTCATGCAACCGTGCACGCAGTATCCAGGTCGCTTAGGTTTTGGAGCGACGTGGTTTCGCTACCTACTCTTCGCCTCAGAATTGACGTGCACTGCTACTCGGCACGGCCGTGCATATGCATAGTGATGTTTTCTCTGTGACTTGGCTTGGCTCATGTATCAAGAGAGTAACGACACCGGGACAAGCCACCCATGAGGCACAGGCAACCTTGGGCGCAGGCACACACAATGCGGTACAAATACAGGAAAGGTGCATAATGCCACATCATCTCATTGTAACAGCTTGTTATTTTGAAAAATAGTGGAAAAGCTCAAGATAACGGTGGTTAAGCATAGTCGCAGGAACTTCTGCGAAAGCAGAACGACTACGGCTTTCACAAATCGCGAGAAGGGCTCGCGGCATCACTATCAATTCTCAGCGTTGCTGGAGGAAAGGTATATCTGTGTTTAGAGCCTTTCAGATCGAAAAATAGTGCTTGTAAAATAACTGCGTGCTTTTGGGATTAACTACTGCAGCTACAAACACTATGAAGGGTGAGCTTTCTGTCGCGCCGTAAAAAATGGGTCGAGTGAAATCAGTTGTCGGTCCCTTTAAATATAGTGGCACTCCAGCTAAGTTCACCAAAGAGCTTTCTTGTGGACGTCCGATATGATTGTTACTTCGATCCCAAATGCTTGCTTACCATATTTACGATAGCACTTGGCACTGACTTCTGGCTATTTATTTTTTTTTGCCAAAAGCACTTTTAATTTACCTGATATCTGAGGGCAGACACTAGCTCACATGTAAAATAACCCTGTTTACGTGACCATTTCAAATAGCGATGGCATAACAGATTTCAGTAACTGACTCGTCCATTGAGACACCTTTGTCTGCTTAGTTTTTTTATATTTGCTCTTGCATTTATTTTTTATTATTTACCCATGATGGCATCCAGTCATGGCAGAGCTCCCCAAGCATACATTATGATGTTGCTACGAAGAATAAGATTTTAGGTGGCAAATGACACATGGTGTTGATTATATTGATTGGTTATTACCAACTCGCCCAACACTCCGCTCTTCTAAGTTTTATTGATTGGCTTGTTTAGACATCTGAATCAATTTTTTTTCATGTACAAATTTGGACAAATTCGAAAATGCATCAGGGTATATGGGTATTGTCTGTTTTTAATCCCGAATGTAAGCACTAGAATAATGCTATAACTGCATTTGAAACATGTTTTTCTGGGTTAGTATCGTGCTGACACCAAATACATCTGCAGAATCAAATAAGCTTGCTTTAAACTGAATAAGCCACTTCGCTATATCACAAAATTTTATTGTATTCAATCGATAAATTGGGGTCCGCTCTGTAAATACAGTTGAAACTCTATTTAACGAAACCCGATTTTATGAATACCCCCATTGAATGAAGAAATCCAGATTCCCCCCCCCCCCCCCCCCGCAGTTGCCCATAGGCTATTTTTTCTTCCCAATTTAACGAAATAATTTGTGGATCCCCTCAATTTCGTTAAATCGAGTTTTAACTCTAAATACCTGGACACACCCATGTCTATGTTTTTCTCTCTGGTGAATTGACTGCCAAGTTTCTTTTTTGAGCTTCTTTGCAGTGTTATATTATGCTGGAAACCCGTTGCCCACATTCGTAATTGGAAACAGATTTAAATGTATTTTTGTAATTATAGCTCCACGAAGAATTCACAGCTATAACGGGCATTGACATGGAGAAAAAGTTGTTGGCATTTGTGAACAACTACGGGCACAGGTGTCTCGATCTTCTCAAATGTCGCCACTCAACAAAGGAGTCTGCGACAAAACTTGAGAAAGAGCTAGAAGAACTTGAAGAAAATGGCCGCAAATGTAAGCGTGTAAAGCATGATCAGCTGTTCTATGTTTTCCTTGTATTTCTGCTGTGATTTTGCAATAACAATCCTTTTTCAGATCGGTTTGCGGTCGGTGTAATAGAACTGCTGCCTCTGCTAGTAAAAGAGAAACCAAAGTTTCTGAGCGGCCCTGTAAGCAACTTTACGTTTCATTTAGCAAAGTGCATTAGTAAAGTGAAGCTTTGGGCTAGTTGGTTTTGCATATTGAAAAGGAAACAGCACACTTTTTTTCACCACGTGGAGACAGTGGTAAAGAAAACAATACAGACCAGCATCAAATTTTGACTGAAATTTTATTGCACACGAAAAGTATATATTTTAAGGGAAATCCATCAATGGAAACACTAAAGCATGACATGATCTCCTGGCATGACCACACGCACTCCTCTAGAAATGAGTTTCCTCTGCATCTGTTTGTTGTGGAGATAATTGCAATTTCTAGAATAGCGCATGCGGTCATGTCGTGCTTTAGTGTTTCTGTTGACAGATTTGCCCTTTGACATATGTACCCTTCATGTGCGATAAAATTTCAGTCAAAAGTCAGTGCTTGTCTGTGTCATTTCCTTTCCATTCATTGTCCTCGTGTTACAAAAAATTGCTGTTTCCTTTCCAATATATTTTAGCACTTTGTTTCTGCTAATGGCTAATACTGTTTAAACCTTACAGGACATCTATCCCACCCTTCGTTTCGAGGGCACAAGTAGGCATGAGGCCGAATATGTCACAGTGATGTTCGAGGCCTTCAACATCGACGTTGTCGATCTGATAGCCGGCATGACTGCCATCATGGAGCTCTACTGGGTGCTGGACATCAAGTACTCAGACCAGAACAAGAACACGCTGGCTCTTTTGGAGCACTTTTGTGACCTTCCAAGTGCGCCGAAGTCGCCAATTCTTCTGCGGACAATTTCTTCTATTAAAGGGGGACCAACCAACGCGACACGATGAGTGAGAATTGTATTAATCTAATAAATATTTAAATTTGTGTACTTATAAAATGCTGCAAGTTCTTTTGTCTTTATTGCTTCTCAGACGATGAAACCTGTGGTTCTCATCATGTCTGCAGAAAACCTTTGGCCGACAACATGCACAACAGCGCCTGTTGTCGGGCCACAACTGTCCGATAGTCGGATTACTACCTAATCCTCTCGCTATCTGCAGATTTCTTGCACTTCAGTGTGCTACTAACAGCAGTTAGTGGGAGGATAGCGTATAGTATGTTAAGTTGGCAATATTGTTACTAACTGCAGTTACTAAGGGGTTAGGACTACTTACTAACTGTGGTTACTAGGGGGTAGGACCCGTTACTAACTGCAGTTACTAAGAGGGTCGTAGCTGTTACAAACATGCTGCTTGTTTCAGTTACTAAGAGGGTAGCATCTGTTACTAACATGCTGGTTGCTTTAGTTACTAAGAAGGTAGCATCTGTTACTAAGAGGGTCGGAGCAGTTACTAATATGCTGCTTGCTGTAGTTACTAAGAAGGTAGCATCTGTTACTAAGAGGGTCGGAGCTGTTACTAATATGCTGCTTGTTGCAGTTACTAAGAGGGTAGTATCTGTTACTAACATGCTGCTTGCTTCAGTTACTAAGAGGGTAGCGCCTGTTACTAAGAGGGTAGCATCTGTTACTAAAATGCTGCTTGCTTCAGTTACTGAGAGGGTAGCACCTGTTACTAAGAGGGTAGCACCTGTTACTAAGAGGGTAGCATCTGTTACTAACATGCTGCTTGCTTCAGTTACTAAGCGGGTAGTATCTGTTACTAAGAGGGTAGCACCTCTTACTAAGAGGGTAGCATCTGTTACTAACATCCTTGCTTAGTAGCGGTTACTAACCACTTTGTTACTAACTCCAGTTACTAAGAGGGTTGTAACATATGTGACAAGCAGTTAGTAAGTGAAAGTTAGTAAGTACTACTACCTTTTTTTAAGAGTGTGTGTCTGTCCATATCTGTCCGTCCTTTATACTAGTCGGCGAATTCAACGTAGACAATATGGAACCTTAGGACCTAGCTTCGCTCCGTCATCAGCATTCACTTCGTGGATCTGCAGCCACTTTTTTCAGCGCCGCAAATTCCGCGTTGAAATTAATAACCGTGTATGGTACACAAAAAGCGTTCCTTCAGGGAGGTAATTCTGGAAAATTATTCCACCGGATAACGAAAAAAAATTTTTTTTCTATTTGTCGTTCTTGTTCCGCAAGAAAAAACACAACTCCGAGTGAATAGTTGCAGTTCATTACAGACGCGACAATATTCATAATCACACGTTCATGCATCAAAAAAAAAGAAGAAGAAGAAGAAGGAGATGCCCGCGACAGCGAAAGTACAGGAACGTCTGCGGGGCCCTCTGCGAATTCCTGAGTGACACAAGGAGATTACCTTGCTAAATCACTGCTCAGCTTTCCTCCCGAACCAAACCAAATTGAGGATTTCATTATTAATCAGCATTAAATTAACCTACTTAAGAATGATGTATTGGGGATAACTTTGAAATATATATATATATATATATATAAAATTCTATCAATCTCTTTCGTTATTGAAATTTGTTTTGTTTCTCGAGAAATTACCATATTCAAATTTAAAAAAAAAAGAATTATTTTCCTTTCCTCTGCCTAGCCCAATTTTTTTTTCTTCACTTAGTTTAACCGCCGGCTTCTTGGCCAATCCCCCCGTAGTGGGTAAGAGCAAGCAAGCAAGCAAGAAAGTACGATTTCCAAGCACACCCCGAAAACAACGCCAAATTTATGAGAACGATTCTCAACGTTCGAGGCACTAACACGCAGCCAAAACCAAACACATAACTTGTAATGGCGTTGCTAGTAATATACACGCCGCTTTAAAAATCATCCCAAAAGTACCCGACGTGCTTGCAATACTCACGCTGCATAAACGAGAGGCACTCGTCGGCTGCCACTTGTCACGCTTTATTATCATTGTCCATAAAAGTATTCTTTTAGGATCCCTTGGGAAAGAAAACATCTTCCATCCATTCCTAGACTGGTTCGTGCACTGTGGCACGCAACATCCAGTCATCTTGCGGGACTCGCGACGAATCAGACGGGCGACAAGGCCGCAGGCGCCACGTGCACGCTTAACCTTTCAGCCCTGGATTTTTTATTTTTGTCGAAGACGTTTTTTGTACAGATTTTTCTGATAGTTAGGACCTCAGAAGACCACAAACAAAAAATTGATCCAGTGGTGTAAGTATTTATGGATTTACAGACATGACATCAAATTAGGTCATCGCGGCGCTGGGGTCATGAAATTCCAGAAATGGCTAATTTATTCCTGCTGCTCACTAGAGTACACGAAATCTTAACCAACGTAGTATTTGTCATTGTGGAAGCTCTTAAAACAACTTCAGGACTTCATCCCGAAAATGCCGCCTTCCCGCCTCAGCTTGCCAGCCTCGGCGTCACCCATGACTTCGGTCAAGTTTCTTCTTCTTTACGGCTCAACACTTCTCAGAAATGCCACAACGTTGGTGTCGATCGCAGTGGGGATGGTTGAAGATATACTTCCCCAAGAATTAGCAGGTTTCGTTTCGTTTTCTAGGTGCTAGGAGAAATTTTTGTGTGGTGTCGTCAATTGACGACACCAGGGCCAAAGGGTTAAAAAGAGCGCGGCGTGGGCTAAAACATGGCGGACGCGCGAGGCGAGGCGGCGACGACCCTTTCAAAGAATGGCCACACTCTAAGCGGGCGCGTGCGCATCGAGGCACTCTACGTCGCCTTGCGCGGCGCCGCCATCTAGTGAGCATTCTTGAAATCACCGGAAAGCCGGCGCCTTGAGCGGTGGCAAGCCATCTAGTGAGCATTGTTGGAATCACCGGAGAAGTGTACACGCCGCCGCCGCCGGACAAGGCACGAGGATGAGAAACTTGCCGAGCAAGCTCCTAAGAGGAGTGCATTGCCATCATCTGGGCAACTTCAAAGTAACGCCCCTGCCTCTACGGCAGGCCTTTCAAAGTTGTGGGCGACCACCACGCCTTGTGTTGGCTTGCTAACTTGAAGGACCCTTCAGGTCACCTCGCATGGTGGAGCCTAAGACTTCAAGAATTCGACATTACCGTAGTAGTAGCCTTAGGTGGATGCAAAGAATAACACACACCACCGTTGGTACCTGTCGCCCTGGTTGACGCCATCGTTTGAGCTTGAAAAGCGAGTGTAAGGGTTTTGAACCTTACCCGTTGTTAGAGGTGCTCATGCTTTGTTGATTATGATAGCAAGAGTGGCCGGCATGTCTAGAAATTTTTTCTCGTTTCAATATTTGTCTTATGTTCCGCGATATTGGTTACGGAAACCGGCGGCAGCGGCGGCGGTGGACCACTACCCCACTGCCACTGCCGTTGTGATCTGATAACAGCTTTTGCTATAAAATAACGATGTCGTCTAGGTACCATAAGCAAGCTTTCCACTTGAGGCCACGTAAAACAGTGTCGATCATGGGCTCGAATGTTGCAGGAGCGTTGTTTAGCTGTATAATTCCAAGGGCATTGAGCTGAACTCATAAAGGCCTCCGGCGTTGCAAAGGCTGTTTTGTCCTTCTCTGCTTCGTGTATAGGTATTTATCAATGCCCGGACCGGAGGTTGAGACTGGAGAAATAATCTGCGAAGGTAGTCGAGGGAATCGTCGATTCGTGGCCATGAATATACATCTTTTCTCGTGATCTTATTAAGGGCTCTGTTCTCAACGAACAAACTGTACAGAGCCATCCTTTTTCTGGACCAACATCTCAGGAGATGACGAAGAGCTGGGCGAAGGCCGGATGATATCGCGTTTGAGCACGTCAGCGACAGTGTCAGTCAAGCAACTCACAGCAGTGCCCTGGGGCAGCATCACTGACGAAGACGTTGTGTTAAGTGTGGTTACCAACGCTCTACCGCTTTAAACCGCATGGTAAGTCCCGTAGGTTTGCAGCGACCAGATGGGGCAATGAACACGTCACCATTAGTAATAGTGTCAGTAGCGAGCGTAATAAAAAATTGGGGGGACCCTCAAGCTTCGCCTTTAAGAGTTGAACGCGATAGCGATATCCTGTCCCTAGTCCGTACTTCAATCCCTTAGTGCACACTATGTAATGCGTAGCATGCTTTAAACCACGAGCAATTATGCGCGGTAAATGCGGGAAATGTTTTCGAAGTTGCTATGCGCCCACTACGTAGTCTTAAGGGAATACGCGCAGTAACATGTGTGCCTTTTGTAATGGGTACACGGCTTTGAACCACATTGTCGTTATGATATTCACATCTTCTGACGCCCGTTGGCTATGCACGCTTGTACCACGCAATATTACTGCGATATTACATGTTGTATTGTGACGCCTGTATACAGGACGCGCGTGTTTGCAAAGCATGAAAGTTATTTTCACTGCAATTCCAAGCAGAGGAAGTTATTTTGTATGTAATCACAAGCAGAAGCGTGGCTGCGTGGTAGAACACCTGCTTGCCACGCAGACGACCCGGGTTCGATCCTCATTCGGACCCGGAAATATCGATTATTTATTTTATTTGCTTCTCTCGATTTTTCCGGTCACGGACAAGATGATGATTTTTCGCTCACAACCAACGACGCCACCGCCGACGCCGACACCGACGCCGGAATTTCTGCGAAACGAGCTCTTTAACGCTATCGCGTTAATATTCTCGTCTCCTGGCGAAATACAACAATCAGCAGCAGTGACGAAACGCAAGCTGTTCGGATCGACATCGTATGAAAACTCTGTGTCGCTCATATGAATTACTTGCTGACAACACGATATGAAATCTGATGCTGAAGAAAAGAAATCCGATCCCAAGATGAGGTACACTTAAGCGATCCCAAATCACTTAAATACCACACCACAGACAGACAGACAGACAAGGAACTTTATTAAGGTCCTGAGGAGCCAGCCAGTGCAGTCCTACAGAGGACCCCTGGCTTGCTGTCGGCTAATCCCATACAGCACCAACAATTTTCTTGTCCGATGCTTAGGTGCAGCACTGTCACAAGCACACAGGCGGCTTACTTGATGGAGCCGTTCGTTTATCTTCTTCGTAGTGGCGGCGACAACAGAACATCGCCGACGTCATACTGGACGCGCGGTGATGATCCCTGCCGCTGTGACGACGTCGAAGAAAGGGCTGGGCATGTCATTAGTGCAAGTCCGCAGACGTAGTGCAAGAAAGGGCCTGGCCTTTCTCTGGCTCACTCCAGCTTAGTCATGAAGTTTTGCCTCATTTCTTGGAATTATGCCGAAGGAACCACGGCACGGCCTCCCCGTCTTCAGCTCGGGTGCCAAACGTAGCAGGCTCGGTCGTAACACTGCCGTGAAACGCGTGTTATTGTTATAGTGCCCGGATTCAAGGAGACGCCGTCTGTTCTCTTAGTCGCGCGTAATGTATCACAGTACTGCGTTTTACTTTGACATGCCCAGAAAACTACAGCCATGCCCTTGGCCAGCCCAACAATGCCAAATTTTCTTTTGTCGGGCAGAGAACGAAAGCAAGGATGCGTATTACGACCCAAAGAATATGTCGTCGCGAAAGGTTTCTTTACACTCTTATCAAAAGACGAGGTGGTTTTTTCTTGGGTACGGAAGGAAGGGGGGTTGAACATAAACTCCGAAGTTAACATCGCTTTCACTAACAGCCTTTCTTGTCTTTTGAAGAAAAAAAAAGACGCTTTAAACATAAGCGCCACATAAAGAGGAACCTTTAGATTAGGAGCGAAGAGTGTGGTTGCATAGATGCTAGCATGATGGAACGCATATTCGGTTAATTAAATCGGTCGTTGGAGTTTTATGCATGATGGCAGCTTTACGTGTTTATTTTAGGGGCCCCGTTCTCGCACTGCTGCCGTGCATGTGCCTGGTAGCTGGGTAGTCCTCCCTATGTTGATTCTGAGCTAGCAAGCCTGAGGAGCTAAAGCGTGAAAAAACCAAAGGAAGAGAAATAGAGGAAAAGAGAAGAACTGTTTGTGCGATGCCACTGATGAAGAACTTCGATTATAAAATACTGTGACGTTAAAATTGTTGCCATGCCGTCGTTGTCACATTGCCGTCTTCATTCGGTCGCTGTCACATCCATGTCGTGAATGCACCACCGTCAAGCAGTCATAGCCTGGCATTGATAGTTATTCCGTCGTTCCCTAATTGTTAGGTTTAAGAGAAAAAAAAGACACAGTTCCGCCCCAAGGCGAAGCAATGAATGCGATAGCAACAAATTGGAATGGCAAGCAGGTCGAAACGTGCAGCGCGCTGCTCACGCACACATGACGCACGAAAACAACACGCAGAGGACGAGAGCGAACTAAAAACATTCACAGCTCGACACTTAACGCGCTGCTCAAACAAAAACGACGCACGAAACGTATTCAGAGGTACAGACGAGCGCGAACTAACAAGTGTCACAGTTGTTACTTCACTGTGTTTGAAAAGCGTGCTCTTTTCGCAAACGGGGGGGACTGCAGCAAGCGATGTGACCTTCGCGCGCCCGGTAACTACAACGCTATCGTTCCGGCGAGAGCCCCATTCTCCGCCACCGCGAGATAAGCGCGCGCACGCACCGGGCATCTAGCCCCTCCCCCTTCCCCCCCCCCCTTCGGGTAAAGTGCGCGCCGGAGAGCTAGGAACGCCTGTGAGCGCGCGTCGCGACGAACGGGTAAGCCCCGCCCAGCTAAGCCCCTGCCGAGCGCGGCCTTTGCGCCATCTCGCTGGTAATGCTGAAAACACGCTGAAAACTCGCTCTATATAAATAGCTCGCCGTTTGAACGTTTAAAGGGGCCCTGCAACACTTTTCCAAGTAGCCATGGAATGGATTCACTAAAGGAGCTTATTGCCTCAGGAATTCATTGCCGCAAAAATTTTTGGAATCCGTCCAGTACGAGTGGAGTTACAAAGATTTCTCGCACGTTGCAATTGCATTCTCTCTTCTCTCGTCCCGTCGAAAGCGCTGTAAGCTAAGCAGGGAGGGATGGCACGGGGAAAGAAAATACGTCACGCGCGCCTCGTGATCTTGAGTGCTTTTTCTTTCTTTTTTTTTTGTTCGACTACGACAATTTTCATTGCGATCGCGCGCGCACGCGTGGACAAGTCGCGGCCTCCCGCGGCGACCTCTGTAACTACCGAGCGCGCCATGCTCAAATCAGCCAATGGCTGATACAAAAGAATCTCTCGTCGGTGACGACTGATTTTTGGGTACGCAACGTCATTTGTCGAGAGAAGAGAAAGCAATTTCTGGCTGACTTTCAGAATTTATTGTGAATTCCACGCCGCGTGCTGCGCTATAATATTTGGCTCGCGTGTTCTCGAGAGCCTGGACTACCGATCGGCAGCGTTTTCTGAGCATGCTCAAAAAGTGTTGCAGGGCCCCTTTAAGGACGTTCGCCTTCATGGCCGAGCGGTTAGCGCCGCGCGCTGCAGAGCGAGAGGTCCCTGGTTCGATGCCGCGCGTCGGAAATATTTTTCTGAACTATTTTTCTTTGAGGTTTTTATAAATATATAGATACATATACATTTACGGGACATGACGGCGACGGCGACGCCGACGGCGAAAACCAGCCGAGAGTGTCCATATAATTGCTATCGCACTAAAAAGAAGATTTCTACGAAGGATTTTCTTTTAGGGGGGGTGGGTGGGGTGAACCTAGTTGTAGTTTATCAAAGTGGGACATCAATATGCCGGACTACAGAACCGGATAATGATCCGGTTCTGAAGTCCGCTTAGATGACAATTAATTGCTTTGAACAAGCATTACAGCTACCGGGTCGCTGTTTTGTGGGCTTATAACTTTATAGTGCACAAAAGCAATACGGATAGATAGGAACGACGCAGTGCTGTATGCGCCTGATTGTTTTCTGTTGTTCATTTTCTGCGCTTAAAAAGTTAGTGTGTACAATACCAGGGTCGCGATGTGCACTTGGGATCGCGAATTCAGCCGGAGCGGGATAAAATTTCTTAACCGTCAATTGTTCCCTTCTGCAGCTTGCATAATGGAGCCAGTCACGATCACGAAACTCGATCTGGATCACGACTCGATCATGATCTAGAGTGACCACGTGACACCAGTATTAGCAACATCTACAGACGCATGCTTCTGCAAGAATCTTGGCACTTCGGAACTCAGAGTGTATTTTGTGCTTGAAAGCTTCTTACGAATCTGGAGTCATGTTTTTTTTTTACGTGAGTTTGGAAATCTTATTTTTAAGGCAATACTTCCATTGCTTTTGGCACTACAAATTACGCTATCAGGTTATTTTCATTTTTTTTTTCGTTTTCTGGTAATGTGAAACGAGTCACAGTTTTTGGAGAGATGCTCTTAGACGCCCCTTTAGAAAACACCCGGAGGAGATTCCACGTCAAGTGTTGTTTCTACATTTATGTCCGACTGTATACATGAATCGCAAAGAAAAACGTCGACTGAAGAACGGCTTCAGTACCAAAATACACTTCACTTCGGAACCATTTTCCTTCGAGCGCTCTCCGGCATGCATATTTCTCGCAACGTGATAGTTAAGAATGCAGACTCGAAAATAGGGTCTGTGCGCTTCTTACGCAAAGGTATCTGTGCGTAGCAAACGACACGACAGCGTGTCATCATCTTTTTTTGACTAGAAGCAGGTAGTAGTCGCATTGTCGAGAAACCTTGCAGCCGAGTGCATTTTCCTCTGAAGGACGGCTCTGAACCAAGCTAAGTGCAGGTAGTGGTATACAGCTGGAACATTCTCTGAAAATGGTGGTGATGCATAATGCATCTCAAAGTTCGCATTTGAAGCACTTTAAAACGGTAGAAATACTGCATAACGCAGTCAATTTGCTTGTTAGAAGTCTGCATTTTGCGCTTTTTTAACGTAGTTTATTTACAAGAGGATGCTTTGAAGGCACGTTTCCTGCAACGTCGTGCTTCTTCCGCTTGGGAGGACCTTAACCGAAACAAGACTTTACACGAGCTATCAATTGTCTCGATTTTTCATTTTTTTCGCGGACTTTTGGTTTTTCATTACAAATATTTGCTTCCAGTGAAAACCATAATTACGTTAGGTATTCTCGATGTTTGTACACGTCACAAACAAGATGTACAGTGGTAAGCTCAGACGGAAGACGGTGGGGGGAGGAACCCGAGTTCCGCCGTAATCGCAGCCCCACCCAAAGTGGATGCTAAGTGCGTGCTTTTACCACATACAAAAAAAGTCACAGTTTCACCGCAAGGGTGAAGCAATGAATGCGATAGCAAAAAATTGTAATGTTATACGAAGTGAGGCTGGCAGCTAACTCTTTTTTGGATCCGATCTCACGCAACTCTAGAGAACGCTTGTTTAAGCGAATTCTCTTCGCGTTGAAAGCGCAGCACGTAGAAGGGTACGCCGGCCCGGCCGCCGAGAAGGGGGAGACGAGAAGGGGAGATAAAGCGCGCGCCCGCGCCCGCGCTCGTAAAATCGAACGTCGCCCCCCCCCCCGCCCGCTGTCGGCCGCCGAGAAGGGGAGATAACGCGCGCGCCCCCGCTCGTAAAATCGAAGGTCGCTCGAGGGACCCCCCCCCTCGCGTCTTTTCACGCTCACGAACGACGGGCGGGCCCGGTTATATATATACATATACATATACGGCAAATGACGCCGACGCCGACGGCGAAAACCAGCCGCGAGTGTCCATATAATTGCTATCGCAATAAAAAAACGGAGCTAAGGAGAGAGCACCAGAAAAAAGGTACAAACAAGAGCACTGACCTACAACAAATGTTATTTCGTCAAAACCGCCCATTGTAACTTGCGCAGTCACCTAACCAAAGAAACAACAAGAATACAAAAGCTAACAAAAAGAAAGTGTGAACACAAAACCTGCCCGTGATCTGGTTCCGTTCAAAGAATTATCCACTGACGCGGAGTAGGGTCCAGAGGCACTGTTGCAACTCATATCACCGGAGAAGAGCAGCCCGCTGCTGAAGAGTGTATCGACTGCACTTTAAGTACGTCCGGCTCAATCTGTCTTCTTGGACATGTTTGTAATCTCTTCGAAGGCGAGGCTTACTTATCCGAAGGAGATGGAGCTCCGGCATCCTTCATTGCACTTCTTCTTTATTGATTTGTCTTCCTTCTAAGTCCTGAGGGCGTTCTTTGGGATGGAAACTTCATGGAAGTGTTGATCAATACCCATCTAGACACACGATCGTGTGCGAACCGTTTTTGGTGTGGTTTTTCCCGCCTGCTCACTCCTATATTAAAGGGAGTATGTTCTTCTCAAAATCTACTGCACGCTGATCTGTAGAGATGAGCTAGATACGTTTAAAAATCCTGCCAGAGTTGCGCGGTCTTTCAAGAAAGTAAGGCTTTCCTAAGTTCAACATTAAAGAGAAGTGCCACAAAATATCGGATATTCCAAGATATAGGGCCAGTGATACATTCGGGTTGCGGCCTGCTACGGGTCAAGCCTGCATTTTCTGTGATGCACAATTGACGTTGATAATTAAAAAAGTAAGCGCGTCTTAGAGCTCAAAAGTAAGCGTCAAAAATTCAGGAGCCCTTTTTTCCCTTTAGGAAAAATCCGGCCAGCGAAGCTTCGAGTTTTCGTGCCTCCCCTGCTACTTTTCTTTCTTTCTTTCTTTCTTTCTTTCTTTCTTTCTTTCTTTCTTTCTTTCTTTCTTTCTTTCTTTCTTTCTTTCTTTCTTTCTTTCTTTCTTTCTTTTAAGTTATTTTCTTTCCTTCTTTCCTTATGTTGCACTGCATAATGCTCCTTCCTAACTGTTTCCTTTCTCCATGGCGGAAGTTGGACCGTTGTCTACGTCTTTAGCAGCGCAACGCTTCTGTTTGTACTGGCAACAAAGGTGGCCTCGTGTTAATATCCATGGAGGCAACAGTGAAATCTGGCAACGTGAAATGACAAGCTACCTCGATAAAGACGCCATTCGCATGTCAGGAACGGCTGATCGCCGAGAATCGCATAATTGAGAGATCATCAATTTTCTTTCCCTTATTTCGCGGTCACGCCTAAAAGGCCAATTTGTGAGGCAGTTCAGGCTGCGCTTAAAATGATGATGATGATGACGACGTGTAGTTTTTAGATGCGCAAGGCCAGAAGGGGTCAAATAGGGGCTTATAATGTGGTGTTAATGGCGAACAATAAGTGACGTTAGTTAGTGATGTAACGAGAAAGAAAGAAAGCGGTGTACTACAAGGTTCTGGCGGAGTTGGCTCATTTCGGCGCTCTGTTTCGGGCTTTCGAGTAAAACTATCAGTGCAGATAAGCTCAAATTTCAAAGAAGTTCGGTTCCTCCTTGTCGGGAATCGGACCTTCATCTATCCACGTGCGCAGCGCAACACTTTAGTTACTACGGGCAACAACGACGGTCATGCGCTAATATCCGAGCAACAATAAAATTTGGCAAAGTAAAATGACAATTCACTCCTATAACCACGATGAAAGATCAGATTCCAGTATTCGAAATGGCTGGTTGCCGACTAAGCCCAGCATTGAGAGAATGCAAATAACCGGAAAACGCCGCACACGAATGGGAATGTTGCCGGCGCACTTCTGAGGGATGAGTATCTTCGCGCTCGCGGGTCGCACCTTGGGTGACACCTACGATGTAAATATCACTTGTGAGGCAACAGAAGCTTCGCTTGAAATTAGCAGAGCTCTTAAGTCTAAGCCGAACTCAAAGCTACAGGCCTGACTCGCTATAGTGTTCTGCGTGACTTAATTCAATGCTTTTAATTTTGAAATGAAGACACCAATGTTACGTTGCTCAGAAAAGATCGTGCTCTTTTTGGGAACATTAGTATCTGCATTGTTTTTCATGTCGATGTAAAAGGGTGAGTTTCTTTTCCCATCATATCGTAATCATTGTCGCTTAGGTATTGGTCTTTAAGGGTTCTTCAGATGTTGTTAGCGTTATAGCACTGTATTTCGCTGAGGTATCGTATCTTACTGCTTCACATAATCTTTAAGTTGCTTGGTTCCCCTGGCCATTTGTTCTGTCTTCATGTCCAGTTATCTTTATCTCAATGTTCTATTTTGAAAGCTCTATTTTGAAATGTTAAAAAAATTATCGGAGGTGGTTTAGGGGCCCTTTAGGGGCCCCTAATCCACCTCTGATAATTTTTTTTAAAGATTTCAAATAAACGCGGGTGTCGTGTTCAGAATGCCGTCACGATCAACAGTGCCAAACGCGATAGTGCTACGAGCCGCGGCCACCCCACATATTCCAAGAAACAATCCCTTCTCCTCTCCGGGCCTTTCGGCACTATTCAGCCACTCAAGTGTTTGCCGTGACACCAACATGTCGCCTGCTCGTCATTTACAAGCCTGTTCCACCGCTCAAAGGTGTGTGTGCTCACCGCTCTGCCTCCTCGCACGCCGAGGAGGAGTACTCGGCCAGGAGGAGAGGCGAACCGACGAACGAAGGAAAGAGCGAAACCAGCGAGGACCTCTTTTGTATCATCCAACGCGTGTAACTCCACTTTTACGGTACCGCTTCACAAAATTCGCACAGCTACGTGGCTACATGGCTATGGCCCATGGCACGGCTACGTGTTCGTCGTAGACTCGCGCACAACTGCAGCACCACAACTAAATTTCGACCACTGTATGGTTCAGGGGCCCTTTAAGGTATATGGAATAAACGATTAAATACATAAAAATCGGCAGATCCTACGTACCACGGGAATCGATGTTATACGAAGCATGTGGAAGGAAGATGATTGTGGCGTAGTTTTTTTTATTGAAGCGAAACGTTACGAAATGACGCTAAAGATACCCACAAATGTTGTACGCACCGACATATGTTGTACAGTCGCATATGTTTTCTATAAACAGTTGTTTACAGTTGCGTAACGATGCCAACAGGAACATGGGTATTACCAACATCAGATCCAGTAAGCTGATATGTAGCGCTTGTGCTCGCGAGGGTAGTAGCCCTGACTATGTAGACCAACTTCAGTGGATGGCGCTTAAGTACACCATTGACATTAACCCGACGTGACGCCTGTATTATAGGAGTACACAGGTAATGTTTGTAAAATTGGATATCCAGCACTGAAACCATAATTGATGTTTCCCCAACATTACGCTTCCATAGTCTCTTTTTCCAAAGCAGTTTGTCCCTATTACTACCATCATCACTCTTTTCTTCCCCTTCCCTTTTCCCCTGTGCTGAGTAGGAGACCAGAGCGCACAAGCTCAGGCCGACCTCTCGGCCTTCTAATAAATTTCGTTCTCTCTCTCTCCAAAGCAGTATCGAGACCTCGCGCAGGTTTGTGGTAGAATGATAGCGTTTGTGCTTGCGATAGTGGTAGCCCTGACTATGTAGACCAACTTCAGTGGATGGCGCTTAAGTACACCACTGACATTAACGCGACGTGACACCTGTATTATAGGAGTACACAGGTAATGTTTGTAAAATTGAATAGCCAGCAATGCAACCATAATTGACGTTTCCCCAACATTACGCCTGCATATAGTGTCTTTTTCCAAAGCAGTTTGTCCCCATCATCATCATCACTCTTTTCTTCCCTTTCCCTTTTCCCCTGTGCTGAGTAGCAGGCCAGAGCGCACAAGCTCAGGCCGACCTCTCGACCTTCTAATAAATTTTGTTCTTTCCCTCTCCAAAGCAGTTTCGAGACCTAGCGCAGCTTTGTGGTAGAATAATTTATTGTCATGCAGAATGCTTCGGTTCGATTTCTGCTTGGACCCTGATATTTATTCTCTATATTGATCTGCTCAACGCCGCGCCTACGTCAGTTTTTCTTAACGCTCTCGCATTTGAATTGCCAGTGTTCGTTCTCGCCGTCCTTGGGTAGATATAAACTGTCAATCACCTGTGGCGCATACCCGCGTACCGCAGCCCGCGGCCCGTATCGCGGGCCGTGGTGCCACACAGGTCTGCAGGAAAGAGTTTGACGTCGTACACGACATGATTTTCACGTTATTCATTTCATGACCAGCCAGACATATTCGTCAAACCGTCTTACCCTCCCATACTAATTTTGCTCCACCCCAAGTTAAGGAGGCGATCACGAGAGCACCCAGACGTAGGCGGATGGATAGATAGATAGATAGATAGATAGATAGATAGATAGATAGATAGATAGATAGATAGATAGATAGATAGATAGATAGATAGATAGATAGATAGATAGATAGATAGATAGATAGATAGATAGATAGATAGATAGATAGATAGATGATAGATAGATAGAAACGCTCAAAGTGCCTGCAGCAAATGAGGTGTCTTACTCGGCATCTGTCACATTATTGACGGGTTAACTTCAAAACGCCCATTGCCTCTGCTCCATTCTTCGTAAGCACTTCATATTAATCTTAGCCAATTTGAATGAGCTTCTGTGCGAACGTAGCTAGATGAATATAGAAAAAGAAAGTCAGGCATTGCAAAATAAATAGAGATAAAGAGAATGGTCAGAGGATCCAGGGGGTTATGAGAGGACAGAAATATAGAGGAGTGTGAGCGTCAATTTAGAGCGAAATAATGGTACTATCAATATAACACGACAAAGACGACGTCTGGCGTGCTATGCAGAATGGCCCGAGCTTCTCGGGCACAGGAGCTGCTCCAAGCTCGCACTAAGGCGCTCATGACACCAAGACAGTGCGGAGCGTGCGATATTAGCGTTGATAAAATGGCTACAAGAACGAGCATGGCGTGACAAACGCATGTGCGGCATTTGCGGTGCTTTTGCAACAAACACCGCCTGCGAACGCGTCAGCGCGGCCACTCAGTCAACATTTTAACAGTGGAGCGACATCAGCGTGATTGTTGCGCTGTCTTTTTGCTAACATCGCAACTCCTACAAGCGTAATCGTGGGCGTCTGTCCTCTTTCCGGTAAGTCCTTCCGTTCCACCTGCAGCATGGAAATTTCCACTCTCGAAGGCAACAAGGGCGCACTCGCCGCACTCTCGTGCGGCTAGCATCGAATATTACAGATAAATAAGCGGACAGGTTACTGCTACTTACATTACACGTCTGAAGATTTATCTGCATTAGCGAATCGGTAGAAACAATGTCTCCATAGTTAGGTAAATACTAACATTTCTCACCGCAAATGCCCCCCAGGGGCGCTTGCTTCAGACCGTAAAGTGTTCAGGGTGCGGAATGGGATGGAAAATAGAGGTTTGTGTGGATGAGAAGACAGAGGCAGCTGACGCCAAGTGTAAGCAATGTGAGTTAGAGGCGAAAATGGAAATAATGATGGCTGCCCAGAATGAGCTCATGGTAAGAATCGCTGAGCTGGAGAATGCGTTGGCGACAGAGCGGGAAAAAACTATGGCTATGGGGGAAAGGCATAAGTCAGCCGAGGAGGGGTTAGCAAAGGCAGTCATGGTGAACAAGGAAGCAAGCGCCAGCGGGAACAGCGGGGCATCGACCCCCACAGTGGTAGACGCGAAGGGGGAAACAGGTTTGGAAAAGACAGGTGCAAGGGTCACAGGACCCAGCTTCCGCGAAGTAGTTTTGGGAAGGGGAGGGGACAAAACAGCAGCAGTGACACGCGCTAGTAACCGAGGCAGTGGCCAGGTGCGGGACAGTCGAGCAGAAAATTCAGAGCACGTGATAATCGCCGGGGACTCGAATTTAGTTAGATGCGCAGAAGCAGTCAAGGAAAGGGTGAGAGGCGACAAACGAGTTTTAATAGGGAAGTTCCCGGGACATAGGCTGCGATCAGCGATGAGACAAGCTAGCGCAAAACTCGCAAATAAGGCTAATGGACGTAACCTCGTGATAATCGCGGGAGGTCTAAACGACGTCTTGAATGAAGAATCAGCCGAACTAGCGACCACATTGGCGAAAGGGGTCGATGACATGCGCGCAATTTCCCCTCAGGTGCAGATAGTGGTATCCACAATACCGGAGGTACCGGTGCGTGACGGCAACCTGCAAAGAGCGGTTGTCGACGCAAACAAAGAGATATGGCAGATGAGTCGAGAGAAAGGCATCGAGGTAGTGGAAATAAACAGAGAGGTGCACAGGTGGGGTGGTTTTCGAAGAGACGGAATACACTTCGACAGGAGGCTTGGTCATGAGATGGGTTGGCGACTTGCAGGACGCGCAGTAGCTTTTTTGGGGGGGGCACGCGGGCCCTTCGGTGCCCAGGGTAGCTTGTAATGAGGAAAACAACCAGGATGACTCTTTGACAGGTAGTATAGCGAAAAACCAGAGAAAAGGTAAAAGAAGGGAGAAGGCGCGTGTTGCAGTTAGTTACATTAACAAGCAGGGTGGCAGAAAAAAGGCAAAATGGTTAGAGATTGAGGGACAGTTGAACAAGGAACAGATAGGTGTTTATGCGGTTACAGAAAACACACCTTAGAGACTTGGAAGAGCCACCTCATATTGACAATTATATTTGGGAAGGATGTAACAGGATCACACCAGAAAGGAGAGGTGGGGTTGTTGGAATGCTAATTCATAGCAGAACAAAATGGGATAGAGTGAAACAAACGTGTTCAGAGCACCTATGGGTTTCGGGCACAGTAGGTGGAAAGAAAACGTGGCTAGGTGTAGATTACTTGTGGACGGGGAATAACTGCAGAGAAAAGAATCTGGAGATGGTGAAATGCATAAGCACCGATATTAAAAAATTTGGTCATGATGCCGAAATAATCTTTCTAAGGGACATGAACGCTCACATTCACGACCTTGACGGATATTCAGACAACAATTGCAAGTTATTGCTAGATCTCTGCGAGCAACATATTCTTGAGATAGTTTACGTGGGGCCTAAGTGTGAGGGGCAGATCACGTGGGAATTCGGAAACAGGCAATCGAGCATTGATTATTGTCTCATGACAGAAGGAATCTATGACAAACTTAGAGAGATGAGAATAGACGAGGAAGGCATTAATAGCTTGGGTAGTGATCATAAACGCATAATATTACAAATGGGATATACAACTGAAAATAAGAACATAGAATCAAAGTTTGGCAGCTCGTATCTAAATGACAAACAAATAACAAATATAGCCGCAAGAGCCGAGGAAAAAGTAGACGAACTACCAGGCAAAGACTGGAAGTATAGTGAGCTGCTACATGTAATCACGAAAGAAATGGAAAAAGAGAAGAAAAATATTTGTTGGAAAGGAAAGAGAAAGCCAAACAGTTGGTGGAACAAAGAAATCCGGGAAGCGATCGAGAAGCGATGTGAGGCATCACGGGAGCACAGACAGGCAAAAAAGGAGAAGCGGCCACAGGACGAAGTCAACCAAATATGGGAAATATATTTAGAGCGAAATTCCATTGTGCAGAAATTAGTCGAGGCAAAAACTAAAGGTGAAAGTGAACGCTGGATGACAGGGATTCGCGAAAAGAAGAAGGCCGCGCCTAGGATATTTTGGAGCCACCTAAAAGCGCTAGGTAGGAAGTCTGTCACAATGCTACAACATATGGTAGATGAAGGAGGAAATCAATTGGAAGGGTATGAAGCGCTAGGTTACATCCCAAAGGTAAAAGCTGATTCGTTTAAAAAGGTCGCCCAGGGGATTCCCCCGGTGAGTAAAAGTACGCAAAGGAGTGCAACCGACGAAGATGTAGTACTAGAGAATTCAATTGGAGGAAGGCCGAAGGAAAAATTCCTAAGCGCACTACTCCGGGCTTAGATGGGGTTCCCGTCAGCCTCATTAACGAACTAGGACATAACACTAAAGAAGCACTGCTGAAAGCCGTAGAAAATTGATTACATGAGAGGGAAATACCAGACAGCTGGCAAAAAAGTAGAATGAACTTAATCTATAAAGGCAGGGGAGAAAATGATAACATTCCCTCGTATAGACCACTAACCATTACTTCGGTGCTATACAGGTTGGCGATGCAGGCAGTAAAATTAAAAATAGAAGCGTGGGTAGAACAAAATGATATTTTGGGAGAACTTCAGAATGGATTTCGAATCGACAGGCGGTTAGACGATAATCTGTTTGTTCTTACCCAGTATATAGAAATATCTAAAATAGAAAACAGGCCCTTATACGTAGCTTATCTAGACATCACTGGGGTGTACTAAAACGTTAATCAGGAAATTTTGTAGGATATATTGAAGGAAGTGGGCATAGGTGACGACTGTATACAGCTTTTGAGGGAGATATACCGAGAAAATACAGTTTGTATAGAATGGGAAGGAATAAGTAGCAAGGACAGCGTTGAAGTTAGCAAGGGACTGAGACAGGGATGTCATTTGTCCCCGCTGTTATTCATGCTGTACATGGTGAGGATGGAAAAAGCGCTAGAAAGTAGCAACATTGGATTTAATCTGTCACACAAACAGGTCGGCACGATGGTTGAGCGGAAGCTTCCAGGTCTATTTTATGCTGACGATATTGTCTTATTTGCGGACAGTCAAGACGATATACAGCGACTGGCAGATATATGCGTAAGGGAATGCGAGGCTCTAGGACTAGGATTTAGTGCAACAAAATGTGGATTGATGGTATTCAATGATCACGAAGACCATGCGGTCTTAATACAGGGCCAAGAAATACCGAGGGTAAGCGAGTACAAGTACCTCGGAGTATGGGTAAATGAGGGGGGATAGATAAATGGAGGTACAAGAGAAAGCATCGGTAGCAAAGGGAAAGAGAAATGCTGCCATTATGAAGCACAGAGCTTTATGGGGATACAATAGGTACGAGGTGCTTCGAGGGCTGTGGAAGGGTGTGATGGTTCCGGGGCTTACATTTGGGAACTCAGTGGTGTGCATGAAGTCAGAGGTGCAATCAGGAATGAATGTAAACCAAAGGACGGTGGGACGCCTCGCGCTGGGCGCTCACTGGAAGACGACAAATGAGGCTGTAAAGGGTGATATGGGATGGACAGGCTTTGAAGTGAGGGAAGCTCAGAGCAAAATGAGATTCGAAGAGAGGCTGAGGAAAATGAAGGAGAGTAGATGGGCAGAGAAGGTTTTCAGGTATTTGTATAGAAAAAGCGTTGACACGCAGTGGAGAAAAAAAAACTAGGAGGTTCACCAGTAAATATACGGCTAGCAGTGCGGGCGATATGGCGACAAGGAGCATATTAAGCGGAAGGTCAGAGAGGCGGAGAGAACTCATTGGATGACAGCGATGGAAAAGAAGCCGGCTCTCAGTAACTACCGAAAGGGAAAAAACGAAATAAGGAGGGACAGGTTTTATGATAATTCAAGGGGAAGCGCTTTAATGTTTGAAGCAAGGTCGGGCTGCCTTAGAACGCGTAGTTATAAAGCGAGATTCAGTAACGAAGAAGAACAATGTACATGCTGTGGGGGAAATAAGGAAACGATGGAACATGTACTGATTGAATGTGGCGATATTCACCCAGGTATACGTGTGGGCACGAGTCTACATGAAGCCTTGAGTTTTAGGGACAACAATGGAAAGCTGAACACGTCCGCGATAGAAATAAGAGACGGTTGGAGTATTGGTGGCAGAGAAGTAGAGATAAAAAACAAAAATAAATAATGGGGGAAAAATAAGGTCATTCTGCCTTAAGAGGCAGAGAGATGGACCGTGAATTTATATTTTTTTGGTATAATAGCATAGATTTAATCAATGTAGATAAGGCATTAGGCCAACATGAAACAAGGCAGTGGTTTTTTTTTTCCTTATTTGTAATTTTTTTTCGAGCCTGGTGGCAGACATATCACCGCCCCGTTATAAGGGGGGACGCTCATAGCATCCATCCATCCATGTCAGCGCTACGTCATGAGCGCAGTGAAACAAGCGAGACATCGTAGCCACGTGATGATATAAGCTTTACTTCTTCGTGCGAGTGTGCTCAGTCTGTGTGATTAAGCTGATCGATGAATCGTGTCGCTCGCTGGCGTTGTGGTGTGAACACTGCTCCTCGGCAAGAGCAAACACGGTGGGCGGACCCGATCTTCACTACGGGCGACTGTCAATCAAACTGATTGACGCGCGAACTCGGGTACAAACTCGTTGATTCTGAGAAGGCCCCAGTTCAACTCGTGACTGTCAAGTGTTTCATGCGGTGGACGCTAAGCAGCAGCTTCTTTTCATATAAAATAATTTGGTCAGCTTGCACTACTTGATGAAGGCTGGAGCCATCAGAGGAGCTTGTGATAGCCTACCTTCTTCCAGCTTTCTACGTGGCTCGTATTCTCAGTCTGCTCGGTCTGCTTCGGAGTGTAGACCGCGTGAGTTCAGTCTCAATTTCGATGCTACTAATTAGCCAGAGCTTGGCTAACATGGTAACGAACAGTTGTGTCTTGATTGCTAAGGTTTAATTATCTCGTAAATAACATAATCCTAATTAGCAAAATCCTAGTTAGCGCGATCTTAGTGCGTAACGCCCTAAGTAACGTGGTTTAATTATCGCTTCTATTATCGTCATGCTAGTTTAACTAGCGTTGTCTTAATTAGCGTGGTCTTAGCTTTACGCGGCTTCATTAGCATGGTCCTATTAGGATGTCGCTTACTTAGCTCGGTCTTAGCGTGACTTCACTTAATTAGCCTTGTCATAGCATGTCCTGACTTAATTAGCTAGGTATGCCGCCCAGCCAATTAGCTGATCAGCCGGGCGCACGTGCTCGGGGAGCTAGCAGACGATGAAAAAGACGATGAAGAGGGCGCGCGCCAACAGAGCAACGCGCTAGCATGTACAGGCCGACCTAGATGATTCTATGCGTGACCTCGGCGATTAACTAGGGCCGCGTTGTTGTAAGGCGCTCGGCCAGAACTTATCTCAGACGCCACGGTGCTGATTATTCTAAAGAATTCTTAGTGCAGACGTTAAAAGCTTGAAAATGAATTTAAACAGCCCGTGCCTCCAAAAAATATCGTTAGTGAAAGTTTCCGACATTTTTCTTGCATTGGTGCACTGCTGCATTCAGTGGAACGACAAACAAATGAAAGACGACGCCTCTAGTTTGAATATACCACCCAACTTTGTCGACCACCCTCGACGTGACGCCGCGTTCCATCGTAACCAATGGAACCCAGCGCGTGTTCAGGGATGGGTTTGACGTTTTCGTACTGTTAGCTCGTTCAAAAGGGGGGGGGGGGTCGCCAGCTCTCGTAAAGATTCCGAGTTTCGCCAAACTCGGGGCATCCTGCATAGAGCCCCTGGAGATGGTCGCAAAATGGTGCTACACCCGAAGGAAGGTATAAGTATACTAGTTTTTCACTCAGCAAAATTGGTGGTATCACGAGCTCACCATCATGTTTTGCGGCTCCATTAACGAAAACCTGAAAACTCCATCCTTAATGCTCGGTGGGCTTGTGTGATTACATGACAGGGTGATTAAATCAAGAGCCATTGGATCTAACACAGCGGCAGAGATTGTGTGAACGATGGCGGGTAGCAGCTGGCGAACGTATAATGACGGGCTTTATAGAAGCGGTGGTTCGCGACCGTAATAGTAGCCGCGGCACAATTGGTGTTCGACACCATTTTATAACATGAAATAAAAATAATTGCTTGGGGTGTTTTCTTTTTTCTTTCGCGGTAGATAATTTCGCCCAACGGTGCCTCTGGAGACACTGAAGCTCCATTACAGGAGGTGGGTGCAAATTTCATGATTCTCTTTTTGTGTTCAGAAGCAGGAACAAAACCAGTTGGAAACTTGTATATATAAAGAGCAACAATGAATTTTGCAAGCTATCCCGCTGTGAACGTTCTTGAAATGGCAGTCGAACTCCCGAGAGGGCTTTCTGTCTACAGCTTAGCTCCATACAAATACCGTATTTAGTCGAATGCTACGCGAGCTTTTTTATTCCAAATTTTTGCTGCCTAAGGTCACCCCTCGCGTTACAATCGTGGTCGCTTTACAGTCGAGTAAATATGGTAAATGAAAGGTAATGTCATAGCTACTTTTTAGATAAATTATGTTAGCATGGCCCGTGCGCCACGCTCGGCGTCACTTGTAACTGACGTAACCGTTAAGAGTGTCACTTTGTTCCCACATCCTTAAAGAGGGTACTGCAATTTTTTCCGGCTATCGTGCGACCCCAAAAAATATTTTCCCTGAATAAATGTAAGACCAGTGTGACGGACAAGGAATGTACACACACAAAGCGCTATGTACGTGTTCTTCGCTATAGTACTCGTCTGTTGCACTGTTCTTAGATTCACTAGGTCTTACCAACATACCCCTATTTCCATATTTCGTATTCAGTGTAAAAAAAGCACCGTCTGATACACGTACTATTTTCGTTGCCTTTCACCAAACCTCTGAGCGAAAGGAACAAAATAGCAGGTATAAATGTTTTCAACCGTAAACAGCAACATCGGTAGCTCTGTATTGGATGAAATAAAAACTGTATTGGATGCTTCGTGGTCGAGGTCATTGTTGGCTTTCTGATAACTACGAGCATCAAGAGATAAATAAAGATTTGAAATTTATTACCTTTTCCTGTGTGTCTGCAGCCGACTCGAAGACTTTCGCTACACTTCATTTTGCAGCCACGGGTGGCTGAAATTCGTTAGCACGCTGTCAATTACTTCGTACAGCTCTGCAAGCTCATCTGGGCGCCGGCATCGCTAGGCATAGTTTAGTCACATGTTACAATGTGATTTTAGTATAAAATTTGTTAATGAACTGCACCATCTCTGTATTTCAAGCAATTAACTGTCCGCGACGCAGAATGACGCAAGAATGCCTCACGAGAAACATCGCTGGCATTAATGACAGCGAATGTGGGATTAAAGAGCAGCAGGGTAAAAAAATGAAATAGGAAAACATCTCAGATGGTCGTTTCAGTAGACCCAAAGCATTATTGAATACTGCGAAGATGCAAATCTCATGTGTGACCTGTTGTGATAGGTTGACGCGGCTTGCGAAGACACATTCCTTCTGATGTGTGTATATTGCTCTGCACCACCACGGCTCGGCGCCAGAGTGGCTTGACGCTGCGTCATACGATACGGTATTTTATGTGTTTGTTGTCTAACTGAAATCTGGACGTGACCCAGTCGCACCTGAATATTCTAAGAAAAACAATTGCGAGATGTCGCCTGATTGCAACAGCACTTTTTTCTTTATTCTGTAAGATTGTAATTCATAGCGTCAAGGGCGCGTGCTCATAACTTGACTAGTTTGCAGCGAGGAGAGAGGGTATGATAATTTTTAGTGTGTTCAGGGCATAACATTGTGCAGAACATTTTGCATAACATTTTGCGTATAATGTTAGGCACAATGATGAAATGTTTGAGCAACGTACCCGGTATTCTCACGTAGTGAGTATGACGAAAGCGGCTAACACCTGATTTTAATGAACATCCATTCCAGCTGTGAAATACATTTCGTACAAGTATATCTGTGTGAGTATATCTGTGTGAAACAGGGTATGAAAGTTTTTAATGTGTTCAAGGCGAGAATTCATGGAGAAGAGTCAGCTTAATTTTGCGTATAATGTTATGCACAATGATCAAATGTTTGAGCAACGTAAGCGGGATTCCAACGTAGCTAACATGATACCAGCACCTTTGTGAGTATGACGAAAGCGGCTAACAGTCGCTCACTGTGTAACACCTCATTTTAATGAGCGACCATTCCGGCTGTTAAACACATGTTCGTACAAGAATATATGTGTGAGCGCGACCTCATATGAGAATTTGTGGGACGATACTTACTGGTAATGTCATTCATCGCTTAATATGGAGACATCCGAAGCGTGACATATTCACACACAAAGGCAACCCGCTTGTCCTAGCGTTAAAGGTTGCACTCTCTATTTGCATGTCTATATCACTACGACCGCCACAGGCGTCTGAAGCTGCACCGTATGCACTTCATATTTCTTCGTTATGACCAATCAAACACCACGCGGCGTTGTGCAACTTTCATGCTGTGCAGCCGGACGATCCCCCGCCGATCGTCTTTCCGAAAGAGTCAATAACGGCTCACCATAACCATAGCCATATCTTCGCGGAAAATGGCACTGTGCCGCCGCGATAAGTGCACCCGGTCGTTACACGAAGGCCGCGCGATACTCAGTCGACAAACAGTGTACGTGACAGCAGGGTACAGGGCCGCGTTGTGCCATCTTGCGTGTTTGTGGCGCGTTGGGGTGCGTTGCGGTGCCACAATGGCCCTAAAGCTCTTTGCGTCAGCCGACGTACGGAGGTATTGCGCAGCAAGGTGCAGCCATCCATTCGATGATATCTCTTGATATAGACGTTGGGTCTTTCGCTGTCCTCTCGTGGTCTGTAATACACTACTGAGCGTTATTACTGATTCCGAGCTCGTCGTGCCTTCGAGGCCTCCGTTTGTGGCATTCTTCTTTTTTTGTCGGTTAGAAACGGTGACGCCCTGCAACACAGATCATCAAGGCTTAGGTGCTTCAACACAAGAGACAGTGCAGTGCTTTGATCAGTATGCGTGGCAGCACACGTAAAAGCCTGCGGGATGCCGAAAGGACGAGAAGCGAAAGCACACTGAGAGATGCATTTCGCAACAGCAGGGCATTCGCAAGAAACTTGAGAAAATACCTCGTGACGAACAACCTGGTACTATGGTAATTCGTAAATGCACGCAGTGTCTCCGTTGGAGCCTTATAGACTTGCACATTTCAAGCCTGCAGCTATTTCCTAATACCAGTATCTGAGGAATATCTCTGCTGGCCCGTTCACTGTTCCTTGTGTAAAGCAAGTTAGACTTGATCCTCAATGAAAACCAAACAAGAAAAAATGCCGGCTCTATATGAAAACACGAAGAACAAATTACATAAAAGAGCTCCAAGAGACAGTTCATGTAATTTTATGTACTCAGACACACGAAAAACCACACAAAGTCTAGTTTAGTCACACCAGCTTATATTTCACATGAAGTGTAATCTATACGCTACTTTATGTGTTTTAAAATTATTGTTTTAAAACAGATCCCACGCCTCGTGGGAATCTGTTTTATGAGAAGCGACTGGCCAGTAATTGTCCATGCTGAATTTTTTCTGCTTTGAGGCAAGTGTGCGGCAGTGGGACACATACGTCCCACTTTTCCGTCAGCAGAAAAAAATTTCTCCCACATAACCCGTTGCAATTAGCGCAACATTAAGTCTCTCATATCTTACCTAAGTCTTCGTAATCTCGAAAAAAATTATTTGATCGGGCTTTCGAAGGGCGGATGTAGTGTTACAAAAGCGTTGAATTTCCGTTAATTTTTTATGATCGCTTCTGAATTTTCCTCTTCTTGAGATACAAGAACCTACCAATAAAAATGCCGGATAATTTCCTCTTTTTTCTGGTTTTTGAGAGAGGCAATCTTAGCTTCCAGTCATCCCGTGTTTTTGTAAATTTGCGAAATAACTTGACCGATAAATGCATCGGTACAATCCCCTGCAAGATTACCCCGCTAATCCCGCAGCGCTATTGCGGATATTAATGCGTGGAAATATTTTTCTTGATATCATATACCTCTTGAAATGTAGGCACGTGTTCAGGGATGACATCTGTACTCGACAATTTCGACAGCAAAAGCAAGGACAGCCAAATGGACAAAAAAAAGAGTGGTTGATGCATGCGGTGAAGTAAGCTTTACAGGAACATACCACAGTGCTTTGAACGGCTCAAGAGACGCAACTGCAGGCGGCGTTCTCCTGCTGAGATGAGATCCGCGCAACTTTTCTCTTCACAACTTCAGAAGTGATACTCTGTACAACTTGCGCCGGCCGTTTCATACCAAAATTCCCGTTGATGGAATCGCGAGATGGTGCCTTCATGAGGCAGTGTTTTCCCACTTTTTGAAAACACTCTCATTAGTCAGTGGGACATATATGTCCCACTTTTTTTTTCAGAAAACTACTGGCTTTACTTTGATAAAATTTGTTTCACACTATTTCTGTCTAGTTTATATTAATAAAGCACAGCCGGTTTTTATATCACCATGTCAAAAATATAGGACGACCTACAAAGGGTTAAGTTCAGTAGTTGTGTACAAATCGTGGGCTTACCAGGAACGTCCTGTACACTTGCATCTACTAGTGACCATACACTAGGTAACTTATGGTCTGAAATAACGTCAGCACTCACGTTAGAGCAAAGACGTCAGTATTATCGAAGCGAAGTGCGCTTTACGGTGTGACGATGGAATATCACTCGTAACTTTTGTTAGCGTAGTCCCCGGGGTCGAGCAATGCTTGAGTACAGCTTTCTAAATCATATGAATAAAAATGTTTATGAGACTGCTGAGTCAACATTGGAACCACAACTGACGTTAACCCTGCATGAATGTCATAGGTTTACCTATTTAATGTTGATTGCTTTGTTTCAAAAGTTAGATAGCCAGCACTGCAACCCCAATTGAAGTTGCACTGACCTTACGCCTGCATGGTATCTTTTTCCATACCTCCTTCAAGACCTGGCATGGCTCTGTGGTAGAATACCCCATTGCCACACGGAACGCTTGCGTTCGATTTCTGCTGAGATCCTGATTTTTTCTCTTTGCGTTCGTCTGGTCTGTGCTGCCGATGTTTGGTTTCTCTTAACGCTCTCAGGTTACTAATGTATGTCCTCACCATTGCGGGGTAGATATTAACTGCCAATCACCTGTGGCGCAAACCCACGTACCGCGGCCCGTGGTATACGGGTATGTGTCATACGTGTCTGGAGGAGACGGTTTGACGACGTACGCGACATGATTTTCACGTTATTCATGGCATGACCAGACAGTCGTATTCCTTAAACTCTCTTACCCTCCAATACCAATTTCGGTCGACACAAAGTTGAACAGGCGATCACGAGAGCACCCAGACGTAGACGGCTAGATAGATTGATACGTCGATAGAAACACTCCAAGTGCCTGCATTTCGCTGAGAAATGCTTCGCATTTAATAAGGAATCCCATTAATATGTAAGATAATGAGGCTCATGACTGCTTGGGGCTCATCCACTCATATATGATAAAATAAAATGTTGATATTATTTTCTGGCGACTGTTTGCTAAATCATTACTGATTTGGGCAAACCTCAATTGACCTTAGTCAACGTTGCGCAATCTGTGCTAGATCATGGGTGGTGCTGTCGAATGCCTGATAAATAACGAAAAATATCGACTAATGTACCATTGTTCCACGTACTGATCTTCCTTGTTACACTTGTAACTACCGCTCTGCTCAGGCCACGCCGGAATGTCTCCAAAGCTTTCCGATTGTTTTAGACTAAGATGAGATCTTAGATAAGGTTGCACGCACTATGCTACAGTCAGCGACAACTTTTCTTGACAGCACTGTCGCAGCTACAGAACCAAAGCGCATGCCTGCTACAGCGCCAAAAGTAGTACTTAAGTTTACTAACAATTATCTCATTTTGCCTTGATAAAGTAAATGCTACTTTATTTTATATGAGACTCAAACATCGGCGGGAAGTCTTCGGTAAAACGTAGTTATTGTTCACTTTGCAAGAATGCCTTCCTATAACTTACATTTCTAAGACAGCACTACCTTTTCAGCACCCCCGTTTTACAATGTAAACATGGCGTCCGTGATGTAGTGGGTTAGTGTGCGGTTAGTGCCGCAAACGCGCTGTTAAGTTCTCCAAGCAAGATACACTCGTAATATGGCACTAACATGTACACTGAGCCAAAATTGGCGATCTTTGGCCATAAACAACATCATGGCGCCAATACACAACATATATCATCATAATGAAGCATCGAAATATTTCTCCCATTCATATTTTCATGTTTATAATCTTCTGAACGCGGTAATGGTGCGACCTAGCAAAACCGAAATCAGCCGCAAGCTGCCGTACTACTGCTCAGCAACACGAAGGTGCGGAAGCCCCGACCCGTAGCCTTGCTCCAATGTCAAGATAAGTTGTCGCCGAGTGAAATAGTCGAGTTTTTTTGCTTAACTGATACGGTCACCAACGACAGGGCCGGAATCATTGCTTTGCGTGAATAAAAGTCGACGCGTTTCACAAACAATCTGATTACCAACGACCGACGATCGTTCTGGCCACTATCGTTGTGTTGCGAGTCTTACATGAATGCAATACAGCGAGTGCCGCTTGGTTTTCTCTGCTCAAGTGCTCCCAACAAAGAGTTTCGTATTTAGCAGAAGGATCGAAAGGTGGGCCAGTTGGTAATTCATTGTCCTTGTTCAACGAACTGAAAGGTGGAAGCCGGAAGGTGGAAGGTGGATTCAATCTGAAGTACTAAACTTCAGCCAGGCACCAAAGTATTCCGTTATGTTGACGATTATCTCATTATCGTCAAAAAGTGTTCAGCACTGAACGTTGAAAGTATCAAGGCATGCTTCGAGAGTGAAGGCATGGGCCTCCGGTTAACCTCCGAGGTTCCCAAAGATAACAAATTGCTGTTCCTAGACCTTTCCCTGTGTTTTGGTGACAAGCATCTTTGCTGGCGTTATAATCCTCGTTCTGCAAAACCGGTTCTAGATTACTCCTCCGGGCATTCCAAGCTTGTAAAACGCGGAATCGTAATGTATACGTTCAACCCTCGAGAAATGTTGCCTTCATACCTTGCAAAGTGGTTTCGTAGCACAGTTGGAACGGTTAACAGCTGCGGGATACCCTTCCTACGTAATAGCCTCAATCTGTGAAAAGCTCTTGCGGACGGTAAAAAATAATGAAAAATGCACACCTGCTTCAACTGAGCACACGGTAGAGAAAGAGAAGCGCGCGGCAGTAATACCCTATATTCATGAAATGGCCCATAAGTTAAAAAATGTGGGAAACCGGTTTGGTGTGCGCGTTGTTTTTTCGGCACCCGATAAATTGGGCAGTATATGTTCAATGGTACACAGGAGGGCACAGAATGCGCCTAAAGGTAGAAGATGCCTGCAGAAGCATGTAAATAAGTTTGTTAAGTGCAACACTGGAGTAGTATATAAGATACCCCTATCTTGTGGACGTATGTACATTGGCGAAACCGGCCGATGTGTGAACGTGCGTCTCAGAGAACACAGAAGCTCGTTGAAGAGTACCCCTTACTCCCATTTAGCGTCACATTGCGTTTCGTGCAAGTGCCAACCTTTGTTTGAGAATACAATTGTTCTATTCCGGCATCCTCATCAAACTACGCGCGAAATTTTTGAAGCTTATCACATTGCCAGGAATACGGATCAATGTATAAGCCATCCGTCCTTGTCACTACAAGACTGAATATAGCTACTTAGATAACCATTTGACAAGTGCCTTGACTCACGCTTCGTATGCTGCTCGTGCCGTCGTCATAATCTTTCTGACATGCGCAATTTGTGTTTAAATGTGTCCTTCCGATGTGCAAAATAAATCAGTTGTTAGAGCGCTCGTGTTGTGTGGTTCTTCGCTTCGTCCTTCGTGTTTTTTCTGCGCTCCCAGTTCGTTGAACAAGGAAAAAGAGTTTCGTATTTGCCACGGGTAATTGCTGCCTTCATCGTCGGCACTGCCGCCTGACGATATATTAATTTATTCAAGTGTGATGCCGAATGATTTAACCTAAGTTCAGTGATTGAAATGCTTGCCTTTTTTTTCTTCTAATTTGCGACAGCTGATTAGAAAACTTCGCTCCTTCCGTTGAACCACCGAGTAATAAATAGTCCACTCTTAGAGTAAAGCCTTGTGAAAAAAGGAACAACTAAAGAAGTCGGGCAGAGAGCAAAAATTATAACGCTGGACGCTATTTTCGGCAACATATGGATCGGCCGCTTGTTGTGTATAGTACTTTAGCAAAGGAGGCCCGTTCGCCGGCTGCCATGTGCTTACGCCATTTTTGGTCGATCACACGAAAGCAAAGCGAAGAATAATAATAGCGAACACGTTCCGCTAACGCTTGCCGAGTAATAAATTCCTCCTGTCAGAAACTCGCTATCCAACAAGAGAAATGAAAGAGCGCTGGCGGTCGCTACAGTTTTTCTTTGTGCAGATATTCGTTCCTCCACAGAGAGGAATCTGATGCCGCGACTTCTTGCTGCAGTGTTGACGAGCAACGCCTGGTTCCTGGCGTGTATTTAGCGAGATGGATGGCTCTTTGTGCAACACCCACTTCCGCAACGGCTTTGCTTCCCGCTATGTGAAAGCCTCTACGCGCTTTCATACTCTATCGTTTATTTCCTTTGGCCCACGAGGATTAAAAGGAGTCAAAGGCGTTGCCAGCAGTGGAATGTCGATTCGTGGGTTCCTGGTGGGTAAATATTGTTTTCCGTGGGTGTTGAAAGAACAAGGCAGTGGATACACTGCCGAATTGGCGGATGCGGTAGCGTTGCCACGCAAGTTTACTGACGGTTTAGTTTGTAGAATTTTGATACCTCCCCCTTAACTCCAAGCCTTCAGTTTAAGACACATAAGCGTACAACACCAACCAACACCCACGGAAACAATACACACTCACGTTTCAACACCCACGGAAACAATATACACACAGAGGGTGGTGGGATGGGGGGGGCGCATACCTTTCCTCATACCTTGCCTCACGCCATTACTTCGTCCTGCCTTTCATGTCAATGTTTATACGCAGGGTTATGGATGCGCATGTTATTTGTTGATAATGGCGAGAGTGGAGCCCTGATGCTGGATTCCAAGAACGGTTTTCTTCCCACTGATACACTTAAGCGCAAGAAAAAACACGAGACAGTAATCGACGAGGACGTTGTTCCCATACGTTGTTTCTTCCCACCTTGGTCCCCGTACAGCCGCGGGCCGATGACAGGCCATTGAGAGACGCATGCCATTCCTTCATTTTCACTTTTGTCTCCATTGCGGAGATTTTCATTCGGACTTGAGCTTTTCCTGCGAACTTTGGCGACTAAGTCGCAGAAGTTTGCTAAGAAACGCTCCGCACTTAAAATGGAGGGTTTGCACGCCCTGGAGCATCCCTTCCGCTTCATCAGAGCCGCTTCGACAATTATGCGGGGGCAGTCATCTTTGTGTCGGCACAAAACTACTTACTGCTTTGTCGAATTCCGAAAAACAACCACACTGATGGGAATGTAGTGCCATAAAACAATCTCATCTCTTTAGGGCGTTATTTGAATCAAGAAGCTTCATTCTACTTACTTCGTTAACTATGTTTCAGCTCGTGCATGTTGATTATGACTTTCCTTGGTCTTTTTCAATACGTGGTTGCGAATTCTGTTTCTCTTAGTCAATTACAAACACTGTTTTCATATATCTTTCTTGCTTTCACATCAAAAATCACTTGAAAGTTAGCGCTTGTCCCTGTCCCCTCTTGTCCTTTGTCGTGATTCTGCACCATTATGCTAAAGATCATGCATTACAAACTAGCCTGAACTGCTGAACTGCTACCCCTAGTTTACAGCGCCAAGTGTAGACCGCGAGCGCGCGATGAGTCCTTGGGTTTACGGGAATAAATATATGGAATGAGCGTAACTTCCAAGCGCCACTACTCCGTATTCTCCCACGCTCTTTCCGAGAGCCACGACGGAAAATAATTAAACTTTACTGTAAAGCGGTGTAATTTGTCTGCCTCGACAGTTTCTGGAAATATGATCCTCTTTTCTGTTCCTCAAAATAACATCACGCAGATGGCAATCTCGTAGGTGCTTTTGAAGAAAATGTCATTATTGGACTATTGCTGTGACTTTCTGTGCTGCGGTGTCACCATGCCATAAATGGACGTTCTTGAACACACGCATCTATCCACCTTACTTGCGATCTACAAGCACTGTAGTTAATGTATCAATATTAGCGGTGGATGTTAGTTTACTCTTAGTCATTGTTTCCCATAGTGATAATTAATCGGCGGCTAAATGTTAGTTACAGTTGGAAAATTTTCTCTATCCAAATGGTAAACCATCAAAATTCTAATGATTCAATTGCAATCCCATCACTGGGTTCTGCGTAATTTTTTTTTGTATACTCGTATTTGTGGGCGCTCTACCTAATAGCCACTACTTCGATTCTACAGACTACCCGACCACATTGGTCTAGCGCTTATGCATCTCGAGTGCTCAACCGTCGGTCGCGGTATTGAAACCCGGCCGCGGCAGCCTTATTTCAATGGAGGCGAGATGTCAGATGCCCGCGCACTCGGATTCAGGTGCGCTTTAACGACGCCCAAGGGGTCGAAATTCCCGGAGCCCTTCGCAATGGCATCTCTCCAGTTATAACGTGGTTTTGGGACGTAAAACCCCAATAAGTATTGTCATTATTCTACAAAAATATGCGCACTTCGTCCCGTAAGCATGAATATGCTGAGCTGTATTTTAGTGTACGTGGCACCTTACGCAGAACGTGCATGGAGACTTCTAAATAGGGCATTATTCACGTTCAACCTTTTGTCATATTTACTTCGTTTATGGGTCTCACCGATATTTAATAACCGTTTTTCGCGCGTTAATGCCAATTTACGAGCATTGGAAAGAATTTTTCGCTGCCAATTATAGCGTGTTATATATTTTTGTCGAAAAACGTCCGCTATCTCTGCGTAGAGGAAGGAATGAAACAATATATTCTCATTTTCAGAGTTACCGCACGACGCGATCAATTTTTCCCGTGGTGTTTATAAGCTATGGAGATTATCAGCGGCGTGAATTTAGCAGTGCCGTCATGACCTTGAATTTTTATTACGGAGAATTCACAGCGTGTATTGCGTGCGCTGCACACTTTTTGCAATGATTTCTCATCAATTCGCCAAATACTTTTACACTAAAGCTTCATACAATAAGCAACAATCTTAACGCTTAGGTTGTTAAAATGCACCGCGTTTCCCGCTCTCAGTGAACTCGGGGAGCTATTGTCCCACCCTAATTGTTTATATATGTACTTTTAAGTATGAGAAATTTAGTGGCCCGTAATACATCATTTTCTTATCATTTTGTTATGAGAGCATCTCTGCTGCATTTGCTAGAGTTATTGTTCGCGTCGTTATTGGGCAAACTGAGTTACTGTCTTTTCATAAACGAAATAATATCTGCGGTATTCTGTCCCAAAACCTCGATATGAATATGAGAGACGCCTTAGTGTAGGGCTCCTGAAATTTCAACCTTCTGGTGTTCTTTGACGTGCACTGACATCGCACAGTACATGGGCCTCTACCATTTCGCCTCCGCCGAAATGCGACCCATGACCTTCGGGTCAGCAGCCGTGCACCGTCTCTGCTACATCACCATACCGGACTTTTCGGAAACGTAAAACCTACATTAATCTAAGTTAATTAACCACCGAATATCGGTTTTGCAGATGATGAGCTTTCGCCGGTCGTTCGTCTTCAAACATATATCGATTATTTTTAGTTATCTATTCATTCATTCATTTAGTCGCTACATCACGCTCGACGGCATCCAAGCCGGAGTGGTGGGTGTGTTAGAAGAACAATAATTACACTGCGTTTGAACAAAATGACACAATGCTTTACAGTCACGTGGTAGATTTTCAAGCACACTGTTCGCAAAATATAATACACTGCACATATTGAAGACTGCTGTGCAAAACATGTAATATACAAATGAAAATAGAACAGCAAACTACAGATAATTGTTCCGCATATTTATTTATTTAATTATTATTTAATTATTTATTTGCTTAATGAGTATTTATTTATCATTTATTTATTTGTTTCTTTTTTTAAGTACTCTCAATGCCATTTGCAGCGTTACAGACAGGAGTGGTGTTATACCCCTGACACACGGGCACCCTAAAGTCCCTTAGACTAGGGAAAACTTCCGGAAAGGCGTTCGAGCGCAGTGACACACGACAAAGGAGTAACTCCTTCCCGGCAAAGATCCTTTTCGGGAAAGCAGATCCCGCATCTACTTTTCGGGCAGGAAGGGAGTACATAATTTATCAATTGAAGAAAACGTATCGCCACACTGCGGTGCCCGGTGAGTATTTTTTTGCGCTGTGAAAATGCTTTCCTTTTCAGAAGTAATGCGATTTGTTGAGACGTGAAGGTTTATGCTCTACCTATACTCTCAAACACCCGCATCACGTCACTAGCGCCGCTATGTTAGTGTTGGCAGCGGCAGTTGCTGATTTCGGTGACGTAGGAACAATGGAGCAGGCTCAATCGTGCCGTTAACCGACTCCCAGAAAAAAACGCGCGTCCAGTGAACCGGAAAGGCAACCTGGCCGCTTCTAAAGCATTGGGAGGGCCACTTGGACACCCTGCGAAGGCATAAGCACAGCGGTGGGGTGTACCAAGCAATAGACCTCTACCGGGGTATGTCACAGCGTGACGTCACCGGCGCACGTGCAAGGCGGTGGTTGGCAAAACACCCCCGCTGATGGCTCAGTGTGGTGCAGTCGCGCGGTGCTTGGGGCACGCTTTTCTTTTTGTTTTAAGCTTAAACTTCATCTTATTGTGACAAGGTTAGCTGTGGTATGTGTCAGAGAACATCTAGATGTGTGGTAAACTGCATGACGGAAAACTTGCCACGCTGGCTGGCTGTTTATCATCAAGGAGTGAACACACGTGGCGTCCTGTGCGAGGAACAGCGGCATCGTCTTCGAAAATGTGCAGCGTTTATTGCGGCGCGTAGTGTGCGTTGAAAGGCATCGACAATATTGGTTCACCTTTACGGACGGTGAAACTGAGAATATTGTGTGTGGTGTGTGCTGTGTGAATAACGATGCATTTTGTTTGTGAAAGCATTGGCACTCGTGGGCCGGTCACAGTAACCGGTTGTCGACGGAACATCACGATTGCACATTTTAGTCAAGGTAAAAATGCATTTCACGCGATCATCTGCGAGTGCGTACATCTCAGCGTTTGCGCTGCGTGCAGAAAAACAAAGTGCATAATCACCGGACTGAAAGGTACGACTACGCATGAGCTATTAGCATGTTTTAGCATTGCCGAAGCTGCATTTACGCTTCGCCATGGCGAATACGCAAACCCAATAAAGGTATAACTCGTATTATTGGAGACCTCATACGTCTTGATGAGAACAGTGGAGATTCTGGTTTCTCATATACTTGGTACCTTTACGGCTGGATCTTTATGAAGTGACAATGCGCATTACAAGTTTGTGTACCGGGTCTAAAGGAGCAAAGTAAGTATGCAAACACATTGTAGGCATCAGATGCAGCGAGGTAACTGCGCAAGAGATTATGTATATAATTAGGTTTTCAGGTTTAAAATCGGGTAAATTTTTAGTGAGTTATGAGGAACGGCGTAGGGGAGAGCTTCGCTTTAATTTTCACGAGGATTTTTTAACCTCAGCCTAACGCACGGCAAAAAGTGTTTGCACCTTTTTTTTCTTTTTCTTTTTTTCATTCATCTCCGATCAGAATTTCGTGCAGTGAGAATCTCATCCGTGACCTCGCGGACAGCAGCTCAAAACCATGCTGCCGTCAATGTTGCACCTCGTTTCAAAATGCAGTGAACATGTCGCGACGTTAATTGAGTACGTACACATCCATGTCATGCAAATATTTTACAAAGCGCCAGTCACCGTGCACATGCAGAACCTTCGCTTTCGAAGAGGATATTATTTTTTTATGGCTCCCATCTACGACGAGCAAATCACCACAAGCTGTGACTTTATAAAATACCAATTCGCAGAAACTTCAGTCGAAGGAATGCAGACACACGCCGCGCTGCTATGCAGAAAGATCCCGCCGGCGGGACTTTCTTGCCAACCAGCACCTGCTCCGAGGGAGGGGATTGGGGGGCGGGGTGCTCGCAGTGACGTCACACTGTTTGCAAACAGGGAGAGGTCTATTGCCGAGAGCCTCACAGACGCCTCGCATATTGAGGAACGCGGGACTACACGGTACCTGCGCGTGCGCGGCAAGAGACGCCCACCGGCGTCCCTGCCATACGCGGTCCGCGTCCCACAAAAGCGCTTTGTGGGAAGCGCGTAAGGACAGCAAAATTCTGACTGTTCATATTTGCCACACGAATTAAGTTGCTGCTAAAAGAGCAAAAGAGAAAGAAAATTACGAGTATGCGCATCATAAGCCGCCAGACAATAAAAAACGTTTTTATGCTCCGGTATCTCTGAATGTGATGTACATGCGCATGTTTTTTTTTTTTTTTCAAATATTTCCAATCTTTCTGCTCCCACGAACAGCGCCATTTTTTCTGCAGCGTTCTTCTGGAGAACCACCTAAAGCAGTAGTCCGGTGCCGTGTGTCATCGGCGCAACTCCTTTCTACAAATGGTCCCTTTAGGCGACAAAAGGGGTTTACTTCAAAGTACTTTACTTTTGCCCGTGTGTCATGGGTATCACAAATTCAAAATGACAGTCTTGATTGATGTATACGATCAGGGTTGCTGGCGATGTAAGCAGGGTATGAATCCATTCAGATCATGGCAAGGAGTGGGAGTACACTCTAAGAAAAAAAAGAGTATACCTGACTCTTTTCGGAGAGTTCGGACTTGCCACGTGTACGACTCTCTTTAGAGAGTCACGGTGACTCTCTTGGTGGGTCAGAGTGGGCACGCTCAGGAGAGACCCCGGACCCTCTTACGAAGAGTGGGAGGACTCTTATGCGAAGGATCACACTACCACTTCTGAGGGAGTCAGGCGACCCTTGCCGGTGACGCTCCTACGCGGGTCAATTGGACACCCACCGAAGCGTCAAGCGCCTCTACGGCTACTTTAAGTTACTAAATTGACCCATGCTCTACTTTTGCATGACTACTGCTGGAAATAGTGAAGTATTCATTTTAAGCAACTCCATTAATACTTGCCGTTGTGCTCAGCGACTGCAACAAAAAAAGGATAGTTCAATTTTAGCATTATTTTAATAAAACTCCAAACAACACACCATTTCCTGCAAAGTTGAAGCAGTTGGGATATTCCTTGTTTATATGCTTGTATGAGTATAACCAACCAAAATATGTGACTGTGATGTGCATAGTGTCACGTCGTGCAAAATAAACAGCAGATATCAGTATCATGTTTCCACATTTATTCCTTATGATTAAGAATCGAAAAATCGTGAAGGCTGAAGGAATCAGACTTGTGACTTGCTATGTTGTCGCTCCTGTTCAGCGATAGCAGCCATGAAAAATGGTACCTGAAAAAAAGAACGTGATATCGTAATCAGAAAACGGAATCATAGTAAGAGTTTGCAATACCTTCACAATAAGTGATTTACACAGACATAATGAAGGCTCACAACAAAACAACAAATGCAAAGAGGCATGTTTAGGAACCGTGTTTTTTGCCGTTATCGTGTAAAACAACTTTCATAAAGTAGCTCAGACATGGCGTATGCTAGAATTAACGCACATAGCTCCCACAGTAACGTATACTCACTCCATTTTGTTATAACTCCGAACGTCATCGCAGATGTAGGCAAAGCACGAAAAGAGCAAACAGAAACGAGGGAAAAGTGCGCACGGCGGCGGCCGCAACAACGCGCGCCGTTGAAAGTCTAGAGCTTTTCCCGTTATCGGCGAGGCGAGTCCTAAACATTTAAGCGACTACCGCGTACGTGCTGAAAGCATCATACTATATCTGCACCTCAAAACTACCGTCTTTACGCCAACAACAAAAGCCATTATATACAGTGCGTCTATGTGTCCTGTACACAGAGGATTTTTTTTCTTTTTTGTTTTTTGCATGTTTACACGCGCGGAAGCCGCTGCACAATCGAGTATCGATGGAAATGTTATTATGACGTAGACTAAAACGCACCTCAAAATGATATCGAGCATCTTCATCAGTTGCAGACAGAATGTGCGATCAGAAAATAATGGCCGTTGATACGGGATTGCAGTCACTTGCACAACAACGCGCATAGCGGTCTCAGCTCATTAAGTAACAGTTTTAATTGGGCATCTGCAACAGCCCCGTGGACGCAGGCTACCGTTGGAAATGGCTGCCAGCCTACTTCCGCATAGCTGCTGCAGACGCCCAGCTAAAGCTGTGTAATTCGTACATACGAAAGCAGTATACTCACCGTTAACAGGCGCACGTTGTCCGTGTCCGCTGCTCCAAAAATATTCCTCACTCCAAACGTCACTTCGAGCACGGCCTGGCGTGCAGCCACCGAAGATACGCACGTTCGCTCGAACTCTCGAACTGAAAACTACAAGACACGCGACCAGCGACCAGCAACACCAACGCAGCGCATTCCAAAAGGCGGAGGAGAGGGAGAGAGCAGGCAGCGGAGGTGGCGGAGGCGCATCGCCGGCAGCGACAGTTTGGCGTCGGGGCTCGCGGGCCCGCCACAACGACGCCGAAGGGCAATCGCGCGATATCTATGGCCGCGCCTTCATCCCGGGAGCCAATCGAAAGGCGCTTCGCGAGAGTGTTCTGACTCCCTTAAAAATGCTACCTCTCTTTCTTTGCCTCTACCTTCCAAAAGGGGTCTAGTGACGACCCGAAGGGAATCACGGTCTTTTGATCCGCTTTTGACTCTCTTTTTTCTTAGAGTGTACTATCGCGAGCACTTTGAGAGGCAGCATACATATTCGATCGACTTTCGGATAGGTCTGTTCAAGATGACGTGGAAAGGACAACGCTTTTAAGCGCCCTATTCTCACTCCCTTCCTGCGTCTTCTTGTACGACACACGGAACGTACGACACAGATAATGGCTTGAAATTGTAGAGCCTGTTGTGTTGTGACGCACACACGGACACACGCAGGAATAAACGAGCGGATGAACAGATAAACAGTGATTGCCGCGCTTAGGTTAGTTTTCCCGGCTTATCACCGCGGACGGCCGGTAACAAGCAACCAGCTGCCCTTTTGTATCAGCACTAGAAAGGCGGGAGTGCCAATGTTTAGCGAAATCGTGGTGCCTTTTCCCCACTGTTTTTAACACGAAAGTGTTTTGTGCCGGGGCCAACCAAGACTTTAGTGACGTATTTTCGTCACGGATATGGCATCGATAAAATGGACGCCAGCAATTGAGAAAGAAAGAAACTTTCGGCGAAATGTTCCCCCACCTGGAATCGAACCTCCGACTCTTCGACGCTCTACCGACAGAGCTAAAGAGGCAGACGATGCACATCCTACAAACACGCCTTATATCTGTCACACAAGCTTTCGCTCGGTTATCTCTGTTGGCATGGCCGTGCACTGCCGCCGTCTCTGAGCGATCAAGGGAAGTTGTGCGCCATGACACTTACTAGCACCGATAGAGAACGATTCGTCGACGACGCAGTTAAAGCATGGCGTGCGAGATTGTGCGCCGGCGCGCAATGTGGGAGGTCATGGTTAAAGCGCCTCGATAGCAACAACAAACGTTGGCCGCGCTAGCATCGGGGAGTCGCCCTAGACGCGGATAAGTCACTCTAGTTATGTTCTTTGCCTTTCGCTTCGCTTTAGCGCGTGACGGCTCGTTGTCGGAGCAGTGCAGCTTCCGCTTGCACCAGCGGTGTTTCGCCGCCGA